>LPNX011197077.1:403988-503124 GCA_001517045.1 Pseudotsuga menziesii | reverse complement strand
AAACAAGAAATGAAATTGTAGACTGAGCAATCAACCAGATCAGAAATGAAAAAACATGACAGGTAAAAGGGCTTATCAGTTTATATATAATCAATAACAGTGATCCACTTACACAAGAGTTATAAGTGCTAGCTTGAGAAATCAAAGCTCCAAAAACCTCTCCTTTAGTGAAAAATCCCCACCCCAAAACTGTATGTTTGTCTTCTTTTTATCATTACAAAAGTAAAGTAGTTCGATAACTACCTTTTAGGTCGAAATTTGAAACAGTTACATCAATTAGTTACATGATAACTCAAAATCTTTAAAGACAATTAACCCAAAAATAGCAAATCGGATTTGGGGAAATTTAGCGAATTTCGGAAAATTTGGATCTCAAAAATGCCTTCATATCTCTCGATCTGGGACACCTGTACAAAAACGGAGAGAGGTTGTTTTAAATGAGTATGTTATGAACAAAAACCTCTCTTGGTTTTTCAAAATTTCTCTTCAATTGATCAGAGTATGTGCTGCAAATTTGTGACTAAAACAGGAAATTATTAAATAATTCAAACCCTGAAAATAGGCCACAAAGATGAATTCGAATCTCTCAAATGATAACAGTTGTTGAAAAAATGAGAGAGGTTTTTGTGAATGAGTCTGTTTTGGACAAAAACCTCTTTTGGGTTTCCTTAATTCATTTTCATATCCTCGTAATCTGCTCCCAATGACAATGACAAAAACAGGAAAACAGAGCTGCTACAGGAATCTCCTCATGAAAATATTTGACAAAGGACTCAAAAATGAGAGTTAGATTATAAATCAAAACTTGGAATAAACTTTTATTATAAGTTTTTGAAAGCTTAAAGATGTACATATTAACTAATAAGCCCAAAATACAAACCTTAAAACTAAAATAATGAAATAATTCAACCATTAAAAGCATTAAATCCAACCAAAATTATTGATTGTCCAAAATTCTTACAATCAACATAAAATGTAAAATCATTTTAAACCAACAGTTGAAAATTAGGACAAAAAGAACAGATAAACTAAAAACAAGATCTAGTTATAACACAATCCATCTTGCAATCTTCACGATTCATTAGCTTAACACTACTATGCATGCATCTACGATCTACTTCAACTATTCAAGCAACAATTTCATGCATGAATCAACGAGTTCATAGAAATACATAGATGTTTAGAAAAAAAATGTTGAATTCGGTTCTGCAATAACACACAGTTCAAAACCGCAGATGCATATAGGCTAACAACACTACCAACACATAGTTAGTCCTTCTATTAAGCAATAGAACAAACACACAGCTCGGATCTCCCTCTTTAGTCTATTAAAATATTTACAAGCGGAATCAGACTCAGGTCTGTCCCTCTCTCTGCAAACTCGAAATTCTAATGTTGAAGAGAAGAACCCCCTCTACTTCTCTAATATGTCTATTTAAGCTAAACTGTAACCTCCTACACTGAGTGGTCCTGCAACCGAAAAAACAACAACTACAAAGCATGATGAAATGCCCCTGTCCAAAACAAACAGACCGTGGCTTGATATCCATGTAGGTATTCATGATCCGCCATCACTCCTATCTCCGCTAACAAACCATGACTCATCCTTTACTGACACCTATAATATTAGATCGTTTATGCCTATGCTTTCTATCTAGAAATAAACTCTTTACAGGAGATTTACAATGGTTTTACAATAAACCCCTCTTTGGGCTAATGTCAAGACCTTAGGGCCTGAACAGAAACTTTGTAGTTGGTATTGAGAACTAATTCTCCTACATTAGACTTCCAACGTAGAAAATAATTATGACCTCTTGTTCATGCATCTTCAGCTTTTGTCTTCATGGATCCCAAACTTTAGTCTGCAACCTTTCAAAAGCTTTACTGCCATTATTTCTTGTTGCCTATAACCTTCCAGGCTTCCAAACCTTATGTTGTAGTATCCCACTGTATTTACCTTCATCATTCTTCACTCTCCATTCAACTTTACAATGGTCTTCTTGCTTTACCCTGCTGTAGCTTTTCTTAGGAATTTTCATCAATTTCCACAATTCATCTATCTCACTCTGCAGCTCTGTTTCCTGCTGAAAAAAACTCTTGTCATTTTCACCTTGCAACTGCCTTCTTCCTTCACTCATGAGGATATAAATATCCTCTCTCCATTCTTTACTACTGCATATCTTCCAAGATATATTTAAAACATTAAGTTTTCTTCTCCACTGCTCTACAACAGATTTACCGTTGTCATTCTCAAAACCTTTAGATTTGATTTTGTTTGTCTCAGCTTTATCAAATTGCTTGAGATATTTTCTTTGCTTTAACTCTGTACTTTCATCTTCAAGTTGTTGGTTACCTTCTTCAACCTTTCTTGATTTAATTTTTACTACAACTCTTGATATTGTTGTAGATGTTGTCCTGGACATTGTTGCCACCCAAACTTCCTGAATACCTTTGAAGACATTTCCCTCTACAATATCCTTCTCATGTTCTCTACCTGCAAATGTACTTTCAAAAAGTAAACTGTTCTCCATTTTTTTGATTGCAGCAACATAATCAACCAGTCCTTTCTGCATACTAGTTAACACATCATAGAGTTGTGAACTAGTATCAACTCTTGTCTCTTTTACAACATGAGACACTTCTCCTTTATTAACTCTAGCTTCTTCCTCTTGTTCAAATGATTTAAGCAAGCATTTCAGCCATTCATTTACTATTTGATTTCCTTCAAGTACTTCTTCAGTATGCTGCATTTCTATGTCAGCAAAACTCTTCTCTGCCTTTGTCTTGACAATCTTCAGTAATTTCCCTTCAATTCTTTGACTATTCCTATCAATCAACTTAGTCTTCCTTGGTCCTAAGACTGTTTCATCTTCAATTTGAGACACAGTAACCTCCCTTTCTTCCTTATGATCCTTCTTCCTTGTCGCTAAACAAAATTATTTTTGATACTATTTCATCCATCTATGTCAGAATAGAATTCTGATTCTCTGTTCTTGTGACAGTCCCAAATCTATCCATCATTCTTACCTTCAAATCCACTTCCAAAAAGTAAATTGTTTTCCAATGCCCTGATTGTAATAACATATTCACTCACACTTCTCTGTATACTAACAAACATAACATAGTTTAGTAAACTAGTATCTTCTTCTGTCTCAACCAAAACTTGAAACACTCTTCTATCAATACTTGCAATCCCTTTCTCATATTAATATGCTTCCAGCAAACAGTTCAACAATTCATTTTCTACTTGATCTTTCTCAAATACATCATCACTATGCTGCTCATCGATCCCAACATACATTTCTTCCTCTTTCTTGATAACATTCAATAACTCTCCTTCAGCTCCTTGACTAATTCTAGTAATCAGTTCAGCCTCCTTCAATTATGAGACTGATTTTTCTTTAGCATGAGACATATCTGCCTCACCTTCATCCTCGTCGCTATCTTCTTATTTGTCACAAGTCCAATTTCTATGTAACACTTATGTTTCATTCTTTATCAGAATAAAATTTTGATTTCCCATCTCTGTGACAACTTTAGATATATGTCCTAAAGTCCCCTTTTGGCCACTTAAGAAAGTCAACTTCTCCTTGTTCTCACCAATAACAGGTTCCCTTACATGAGGCATAGTTGTCTCAGCCTCACTCAGGACACATCCTCCACTTTGAACTCTTTGTTCTTTAAATAAGGAATCTATGAACTCTTTCTGCTGCAATAACTCATCTTTTCCCTTGTCATTGCTTGACAACAATTCCATCTGTCCATCTAGACTAACTAAATATTTCACACTTTCATCTTTTCCTATGCATCCCTCAAGGTACTTCATCTCTTCATCAAAACTATTAAAACATAGCTTGTTTACCTAAGGTGTCCATTCACAATTAGACTCATATTTCTCTAATAGTTTCTCCAGCAATATCATCTCCCTGTCAGCCTCTTCAAGCACTGTATCTTCATGCTTTACATATTCCTCATCATTATGCCTTTCCTGGCAACTTTCAACTTCACTTAAGACAACTCCGAGAGATGGATTGTCTTCTGCAATACCCACAAACACATTGAAATTTTCAGCATTAAACTCATAAGACCCAATGGTATTATTTGATGACTCAATCACTAAAACTTTCTCTCATTGTTCCAAGTCTTCTATAGGACTCAGAAAATCCTCAATGGTCTTCTTCTCAGCTTTTTTAAGCATAGCTCTTGAATGCCTGATATCCTCCTTTATCTCTTTCAGTTCTTGGCCATCATCGTATGCCAAGTATTCCTTGTTTTCAGCTTTCACAATAGGCTGGAAACCATTTATTTCACTCAACTATGCATGTCCATGTACATGAGACTCAACTGTCTCATTTTCTTCCTGAACAAAATTCAGATTCTCTCCTCTTCCTTCATCCTTTATGACAATATTAGCAAGTTGTCTTTCCTCATTCTTTGTACCTGCAAGCACACACAAAATATCAGATTTAAACATTGAGACCTCTTGGTCTCACTTGAAGCTTCGGTTTTCAAGACTTCCCTCAGACACTATCTTGCCTTGAGTATATCTTCTTCATATTGAGCATTGATCATTTGTTCTCTTCTCCTTCGTATATTATGCCACTTCAACTTTCTTTTCACAACAAAACCACATCTCTGGTCTTCCTCCTCCTTCTATAACAACTCCATCATTGCTTCCAAATAGACTTTTATCTCAAGGTCGGATGAAGCACAACAAACCCAAAATTGGTGCAGGGTCAGATCAACCAAATCCAACCCAAAATTGGTGCAAGGTCAGATCAACCACATCCAACCCAAAATTGGTACAGGGTTGGATCAACCACATCCAACCCAAAATTGGTGCAGGTTCAGATCAACCATAGCCAACCCAACCAACACCTCCAAGGTCTGGTGGCTCCTACACTTAGCAGGATTTCCAAATTTAGGCCTTGGCCAAATTCTGCGCTAAATTGCCTCCCCGCAATTCTGCTCCTACAACAACTTCTCTGCAACGTTGTTTCCGCAACAATGCCTCCCCGCAACTCTGTCTCCTCAACCGGAATTTTCGCAATAGGATTTCCACAGCATCCTATCCACAACAGGATTTCCACATGTGGGTTGTAGGATGCGGGAGGCGAGATGCCAACTTTCCAAAGTTGTTCCTCCAAAACTTTCCTCCCACAAATTTTCCTCCGTAATTTTTCAGCCGTCAAATCTTTGCGACCTTCTCCATGACCATCGATCTATTCTTTGGTGTATATCTCATAGATCTTTCTGGATCCATTATCATCCTCAAAACTTCCATTGTGGATCTCTCCTGGACCGTCAGATCTTCGTCTGCGGACTCAATCTCTAACGTTCATTCTCTGCAAAACTTGTTAATGGCAGAAAATATGCAGGTTGCGCCGATTGATCATAGAATCGATCAATCCAACCTGCAATCTTTAGGATTCATTAGCCTAACACTACTATGCATGCATTTGTGATCTAATTCAACTATTCAAGAAACAATTTCATGCATGAATCAACGAGTTCATAGAAATACGTAGATCTTCAGAAGAAGAAAAAACGTCGAAGTCGGCTCTACAAGAGCACACAGTTCAAAACCGCACATGCATATAGGCTAAAAACACTACCAACACACAATTAGTCCTTCTATTAATCAATAGAACAAACACATAGCTCTTTTCTCCCTCTTTAGACTATTAAAATATTTACAAGCGAAATCAGACGCAAGTCTGTCCGTCTCTCTACAAACTCGAAATTCTAATGCTGAAGAGCATAACCCCCTCAAATTCTCTAATCTGCCTATTTAAACTAAACTATAACCTCCTACACTGAGTGGTCCTACAACCGAAAACAAACAATGACAAAGCATGATGAAATTTCCCTGTCCAAAACAAACAGACTACAACTTGATCTCCAAGCAAAGAGTCATGATCCGCCATCACTCCTATCGTCGCTAACACACTATGACTCATTCCTTACTGACACCTATCATATTAGATATTGTGTGCCTATGCTTGCTATTTAGAAATAAACTCTTTATAGGAGATTTACAATGGTTTTACAATAAACCCCTCCTTGGGCTAATGTCAAGACCTTAGGGTCTGACCAGAAACTTAGTAGTTGGTCTTGAGAGCTAATGCTCCTGTATCAGTAATTCGTTGATTCATTTATTAACATTATGGTGTCTGTAGTACTTTGCAATATAATACAACAAGAGTAATTCATTGATTCAATAACCTTTAATGTGGTGATCTTTTAATATGACAATTCACTGAATTAGTGTATGGTGAATTAAAGTGTTTTGAAGGGTATCTCTAAGACATGTGACTCTACGATCTCTCTAAAAACGAATTGGTTATCGATTATTCCTTCAAGCTCGCGATGAATTTTTTCCAAGTGATAGAACTATGTTTGTATTTGTGCAATGTGTTTATGGGGATAGAACTATGATGGATGTGGGGTATTTAGACACTACAAGTTATTGGGTTCATAGTGGATTAAACCCAATAACCTTCACCACGAGTACCAAAGTTCCTGCCCTATGTGGGGTATTTAGACACTACACATTATTGATTTTATAGTGGATTGAACCCAATAACCTTCACCACTGGTACCAGAGTTAGTGTTTTGGACTCTCTCACACTTAATGATGCATTATGGTTACCATAAGGAGTTAAGAAAGAATTGGCAATGATAGGAAATGCCCGATATGGGATTTTTTAGAGCATTAAGGGAGGTAAAATATTTCTTAGCCACCTTTGTCATAACTGCAAGCCAACAATAAGTAATACCACCTCAAACTCACAAAAGAATCCACCTTAATCTTAAGGTGGCTTGTGTTAAATAGTCCTTGTGACATGCTAAACTAATGGTGTGACATGAGGTCACAACTTGACTTATATAGATCTATACTTATATGCTATTAAATCTAAGTATGATATTTAACTTAAAAACCAGTGGATTATGCTAATTATTGTTGTGATTTGGTATATTTTGATCTATTTCAATGTTTCAATATGTAATTGCAATGGAAATCTAATTGTTGTTCTAACAAGCTTCATACTTCATAGGAATTTCTTGTGTAGGTACAAGTAGTTCATACACGTCTTCATAGACATGTCTATTTCACTAAGTCTCTTTCTAAGACAATGCCCAATTCGTTATGCCTTTCGTGTGGGTTAGACCTTACTTGATAATGAATTTTGCTACCTTAGGATCGTTTTAGTTATGATTGGGTGAAATCATAAACCTAGGTGTCTATTTGGTGATAATCGATTTTTGGAATCCGTATTCCAACACCTTTCGGCGAAACCAATGTATGTTTTCAACTGAAAACATAGAACTAACTTTCAGTCAAAAAACTTGTTCCTCCAAAAGTTAAAGTTAACGGTGTGCCTCGTCATGCGCGCTTTGCACGGATGGCCAGGAAAATAACATCCACTAGATAGTTTTTTGGTCGAAAAAGTGTTTGGCCGAAAGTTTTTTTTCGGCCGAAAATTTGTTTGGTCAAACAAAGTTTATATATGCATTAACAGAACACCAGAGCTTATTGTTTCGTCGTTGTTTTCCCTATTCGTTGCACAGTTTGTTCGACGCCCTTCGTCGATCTGCACAGATTGTTCGACTATTGGTGCACCCTCATCGGTTTGTTGGTGCACCCTCGTCTGTTTGCAAGTGCACTCTCATCGGTATGCTCGGTCTATGGATCTCTGCTCAATGGCATGCTTGGTCTGCTATTGCGCCCTCTTTACTTGTCCCTTGTTCGATCTGTTGGTGTGACCTCCTCGGTTTGTTGGTGCGACCTCCTTTCGGTATGTATTTGGTGGTGGAGTTGTGTCTACCCTTTATCTGCTCATTCTGGTTGTGTGGTGGATCCTATGGTGGAGCATGTGGTGGTGTAGTGTATCCATTGTCTAGTCGCGGTGGTGGAGCCTTTTCAGCCCTTTGTCGGCTTGGTCTAGTGGTGTGGTGGAGTCGGTTGCGCCGTGGTGGAGTTGTCGAGCTGCGATGGTGGAGCCCTGTTTGCTCAGTCTTCTCGGTTTGTGGAGCTCTGTCAATGATCCTTATAGGTAACTGTATCTATTTTCAAACTCAATTGTCTACAAAATTAATTTTCTGCATAAACCAAATACTATACTTGCGGTTCTATTGTCTGCAAATTTAATTTGAATTCTTCTGCTTAAATACAATGTTGAGTGTCAGTTGCAAATGGGTAGAAGTTATAGAATCTGCATTCTTCTGCTTAAATACAATGTCGAGTGTCAATTTCAAATGGGTAGAAGTTATTGAATCTACAATTAATCTTATGCTCGGTTCCTATGTCTGAATATAATTTTTGAAATTGAAATTGCATTCCTATGTTTTAGTTTTAAATCTGGAAAGGATTTTTTGTAGTTGAAATTGAACATTGAAAATAGTTACAACTGCAGAGAAAGGTAGGAATTACAATTTTGTAACCATGTATATTTTACTTCTATAAAAGGTGATTCTGTAATCTTGAGATCACTAATCATTTAAATTCAAAAGCTTAGGTTACCATTATTGTTTATGCACAACCTAGGAAAATAATGTAACTGCTAGACTAAACATGATCAAAACCAAACAAATTAGTGTAACTCTTCTCATTTTGAGCATAAGAGTTGCTATTTCTTGGATGTAAGTAGAACTAATTAAGTTTAACATAAAAACTAGATTTCATGTAATGATTTTTTATGTGAACCATAATGGTTAACATTCTGAGGATTTTAAATTTAAACTTTAGAGCAATATTTAAACATGGATAAAGACAAATACCAATATGAACCTATAATTTTTAATGTAGGAAACAACTTAATTTGAGGAAAGTTGTGTGGAGTCAATATATTTTTCATATTGCTCGACCCTCTCATGTCTTTCTCTTTAACTGCAATTGCTCTCTTAGCCTTGTGAAATAGGGTTGTGGGAGATGCTAGTTGCATTGGTATACAAAAAAGATAATATAAGAGAATTAAAGCTTGAGATAAGATCATAAGTTGTTGATTTAGGAACGAGATCTATATTTATATTTATGAGAAATTTCATTATTGTTTTATATAGAGTGGTTTTGTTTGATGTATGTTTTGTTTGGTGTATGTAATAATCCAATTTTGTTTCTGGGATCATATTATATAGATTATAGATTGTAAATGGGTGGTTATTATGGTAGATGTCAAACCATGTGAGTATAAAAATGAATATGTTAATTACGAAACAATTTGACAAAGGATAAAATGTAAACCTAGGATAAAAAGTAACCTTATTATTGTAAATGTCAAACCATGTGAGCATAGAAATGAATATATCAATTATGAAACAATTTGAGAAGGAATTAAATGTAAACCTAGATGAGAAGATGGAAGAAAATAACTTAGATTAGTTTCTAACAAGGTATTTGCATGATTGGTAGTTAAGTTAGAGAGTACGAAGAGGACTTAATAACTATGATGATTTCCAAAAACAACTTTCACATAAGCTATTAAAGAAAACTCTTTTCTTATTTTAAAGTTATATAAGCCCTAACCTCTACTTTCTTTAAAAAGAAAGACTAAAACCTATACAAAAAATTCAATAAAATGGAAATATCATGGATCACATTATAATATAATTGCTTGGGAGAGCATGGGAAGTAAGATATTACTTTAATAATCAAATGTTATAAGATACATTCTTATCTTGTGTGCATGATTAATTAGTTTCCAATTTCCAAATCTATGTTTATTTCTTTTTTGGATATTTTAAAGAAACTTGCTCCTTCACAATATCAATAAAATATGGACACTTACTAGAAAAGTTAACAGTATAACCTTAAAACTCAATCCAAATATGTCAATCCCATGTGAAGGAGTTATTTTGATCCTTCGATCCTACTTAAAGGAGGATTTTTGTCCTTCATAGGGTTGCATATAATAATGATTTAGTATTTAATGAATTCCAAAATATTTGTAATTTCCCTAATATCTCATGGTCAAAATCGGTTTTATTAACCATGACTAGACCAGACATGATCACCATGGAAATGAGCTTAATAAGAGTGTGAAAACACTATTTTGAAGTGAAAAGTACATGATCTAAAGATATCATTAAATTTTGTAATATGCTTTGTATCAACTTCTATTATAAAGCTCAAGGTCAAGGGGTAACTTGAGAATAGATGTACTCTACTCTACAATGTGGATGGTTGTTTGTTTGGTTTGGTTTGTTCTTGTAACAACATAATTTTTGTTTGGTGTGTTGTTGTAACAATGTAATGTTTGTTTGGTTTGTTCTTGTAACAACGTAAGCTCACAATCATAATTCAAAGATATTCTTTTGTAAAATTCAAAATGTATTTTGTATTTATTTATGTTAAAGCTAGGATATCATGAAATATGAAATATACACGTATAAGTGTTTCCATAATAATCATATATGTATTACTGTGAACTATTGGATAACTCAACTTATGTGGAATACGTCACTACTTACAATGTATTAAGTAGGTAAACATCGTACTAAGCATTACAGTAACTCTAACCTTTCTACTTAATCCCATTGATTCCCTAATCTTATAGGTACCTAGTAGAGCATTTTACCCATCAAAGATTTAATAATTCAGCTATGTTTACTCATAGTTAATACTACACCTGGTTAGCAGTAACATGGAAGCTCAACTTACCTAGCATTATTGATTGGTTGTGCTTATTCCCTAATCAATTAAGATCCTTATTTTAGTTTTATGGATAGAATGTAGTTATTCATTCCTATACATGCATTTATTTGATGTATCATAGGGCTTCATGACTAGATAAAGGTAAAGGATATTGCATGGTGTCATATCATATGGTGTGTAATTGGGCGATATATTATACGCTTAAAAATAATATTCTTTAGATGAGGAATGGCTTGTTCGAGATAAATAAAGGGGGATACCTGTGGGAACAACAAAAATTCACATCAGAAAGAGGGGCACACAATAAATATATTGAATTGGTATTTTGTGTCCTCAAAATTTTTCTATGGGTTAAATTGCATAGCACTCTTACCATTAGTCTTCATTGGCTAAACTGGATTAGTTCATTGATGCTTGTCTTGATGTTTATAGGAGATATAGTAGAGATGGATTGAGATGAAGCGTTGAATCATTCTTCGAGTCAAAGATGTATTAGGACATCTATTGAGACAAGGATTCCTAATACAACACATATGTCTACTGAATCACCTTCGAATGTTTGCTCTCAAAGATGGTTTTATACATCTAGAGATTCTAGCGTATTATATCGAGACACTGGTACGTGTTTAAATTTATCCACATGCAATATTTTTAGTATACACATGCATATTTACATTTGTTTTAAATCTTGTTCATTGATTTTACTAACTGTTAGCACTTTTCTTTGTAGAGAGACGACGTAATAGATTGTCTCATGAGAGCAGGAAAGCATCTGTGTGTGGTCGATTGTTTGATTCATATCATGACCATTTACCCTCTTTTGGTCGTCATTTTAGAGAATGACCAATAGACCAACCACATTTTATTGGTAATATATATATATATATATATATATATATATTTAAATAAATTACTAATTTGCACATGTGTATATATATACTAAATTATACAAGATCAAATGTGTTTGTATAGGATCATGGTTTCGCTGAGGCTTACGATGATGCATCTAGAGAGGATGAGGGTGATGATGCAAGGGGTGGAGATGTTGATGATGCTGCAAGGGACCAAGATCAAGGTCATGCAAATGCTGGACGAAAGGGTCAAGTTTGACAAAGGGTTACTTTCGAACAAGCGCATGGTTGTAATCCCATGACCATTTATCTGTCAAATATGCCGATTGCTCTTCCTTGGGAAAATAATATTGTTTCTTTCACCCATGAAAAATGCACATCCCACCATAACAAATTAAGGGATGATTTTTCTTTCTTGGAACTCCGAATTGAGAGCTGACAAAGTTTACAAATACTTTTGGAATCTTTAGCAAAGTTTATTAATGCCTATAGAAGTATTGGATCAACAACATGTTTTATTCACTTGATGTGCATACAAAATCCTCAAGTGATGGGTCCTGACAAGTGGGTTGATGTAGAAAAGAGGGTATCAAAAGCAGATGCCATTTCAATGTTTAATTTTAAACAAGGACCGAAGCAGAAGATGTTAAAGGTGCAATATTTCAAGCACCCTAAGATTACACACTGTTTATATGATAGATTTTTGGCAGCCTATGGTAGATTGCCATGGAATGATGAAGTGCCACATTATTTTGCAAGATTTTTTATGCAAAGGTTTTTTAAAACATGAAGCCAAATTACACAGATGCTCTGTCCAAATTTTATGGGATTGAAAAAGGTAGGACGTATGAACGGGAAGGAGCCTTTCAAGATCCATTGTTGCCTAAGGCTACACCTCGTTTGGTGCCTAAACCACAAATACTTGTTACTTTATGACCAGAGATGGAGGCGACCTCTCAAATTAGTCTAGAGGTGAGAACCATTATAGGAGACAACTTACAATCTTCTCTAGCGAGGGTTGATGTGGGCATGAATCGACATCGAGTGAGTTTTTGTTCTTGAGAATGTTTTTCTTATAAAACAGATATTGAGGTAGATTCAATGAGCCTTGAAGATGCCAAGGCCTATACAAAACATTGTCGAGATGGGTTGTTTGAGTTACTCCATCACGAGGGAGAAGGGAGGGGGGAGGTATGTGAGAACTTTTATTTTTACCTCATAATTGTTTAATCATGTTTTGTTAGTTTATATATATATATATATATATAACAATGGGTATTTAAAATGAACTCATTTGAATTGCAGTTCACCCAAATGTTGGATGAACATGATTTTATGGTCGACTCTAGTGTTAACCTAGGGCCACTGAAAGAGATACATTTGCATAAATATTTGTAAATTTATATGTTCTCATTAATGTCATGACACTTTTTTCTAAGATTGAAATTTTGGTTGTGTTCACATATTCTGATCCCTTCTCCTAGAACAATGGGTATAGGGCCCCTCTCATCATCAATTTTGGTAGACAATCCCAAGATATTGAGGTAAATCGCACCTTTCAAATGTTTTAGTAATGATTAAAGAACAACTGACATTTTGTTTAAATTTATTTTTATGTTTTTTAAATTACATGTTTCAAATGTTTAAGTTTAATGATTGACATCTTAAATTATAAATTATTTTATATGTATGTATGAAAAGTTTAAGTAATGAAATTAAAATTGTAGGCCAGTGAACAAATTGTACAGCCTTCCGCAGCTTTGGATGTGGTGACCTCTTTGGGTTTGGGGCTCACCGAGGTATATTTATTCATATTTATTATTTTAAATTCCAATTGTATTTTTATTAAAGTTTATTTACAGTATAAAATTTATATATTGAAGCTTAATTAAATGGTGCATGTGTTATAGGTCAATCGTGAGAAGAATGTGGAGACTGATATCCATAAAATGGATATTACATAGCTATATATGTTTTTATACTTGTGAACTTGTTAATGAAATTGCATGTTAAAAATTTAAACTTATCATTTTAACTTATATATATAATTTTGGATTGTTCATATATATATAGTTTTTGGATCAAGTTCAAATATAATTTTTTAAATGTTTAAATGATTTTATTTGGTCAATTTTGTTTAAATGATTTAATTTGGTCATGCAATACATAGATTAATGTCTTTAGAATTAGTTTATGTTTATACAAAATGTTGCATTTGTGTTTAAATGTTTTTCCTAACGATATTTTTTTTGTCATTTTGGTCATGATGTATAGATTTAATTAATGTTTTAGATATATGTATAACTATGGATTTGATTGGATATGTTAGTTAGGAATGTTTTGACTTATCATGTGCCAAAAATCCTATCTTTTCCTTATGAATACATTGGAAAATCGTTTCCTTATAAGATAAACTCTTTAGGTGACTATATAATTTTGTCTACTCTCCAGGTGTATGACTAAATATAATTTTTTCTAGGACACTATGGCCATCATTGGTTTATCATTTTCATATTATGATTTATCATTGATATCATGATTATATTTGGTTAATAATTAATTAGTGTATATAATGCAATTTATAGAGTGTTTCAATTTGAATATTGACTTTTTATGGCAAACTACCACTTGTTTAAAGCATTGTATCATTTTCACATTACAATTTATCATTGATATCATGATTATATTTGGTTAATAATCTTAGTGTATATAATGCAATTTATAGAGTGCTTCAATTTGAATATTGACTTTTTATGGTAATCTACCACTTGTTTAAATTATGTTAATAAAACAATATTGTATATAACAATAAAAAGAATAAGACACAATAAGAAATATGTAAGTATTTTAAAACTCTTCTAATATAATTTATTATTTTAGAAATTTTTATTGAACAAAAGTAACAATTATGGCTATTTACTTTATACATATAATAATGTTAAAGTTATGCCCACTCAATACAATTAATGAATGAATTTGATGTACATATGTTCAACAATCTAAGAACAATATATCATATAAGTTTCATCAATTCGATATACATAAGCTCAATAATATAAGTTTCATCAATATGATGTACATAAGCACAACAATGTAAGAACAATATCATATAAGTTTCCTCAATTTGATGTACATAAGCTCAACAATGTAAGAACTTGATATCTTATATAAGTAAATTATCAATTTGACATGTACATAAGCTCAACAATCTAATCTAACAATATATCTATAAGTTTCAAAGTGAAATAGATCTCATAATTTGACAGTTTAATAACACGTACTCAAGTGCATAATGATGAATATGATTGTCATTGATGACAACATTAATGACAAAGATTAAGAATGATGACTTGGAGACCAAATGGCATGGCTTGAGGGCTCAGGAAAACCATGAAATGAAAAAGAAGTTCTAAATTGGCATGATTGGGCTTTGGAACACCAAAGTGGGAAAATGACCCATTATGTGGTCATTTGTGAGAAGAGTGTTTACTTGTGGCTTGATAAGGTGCTGGAACACTTGGACATAATGTATAAGAACCCAAGGTTAATTAAAATTGATGGTCATGTGAAGAAGATTAAAATCCTACATACACACCCACACACATACTTCATATATATATATAAACTTGAATTTGTAAAAGGTGAAGTGGTTGGCCCAGATTTGGAAGTTTGTTTAAAATAAAGTCAAAATAAAAATTTCTTTACCTTGCTGAAGTCGGCCCTATAATGTGTATATGGACACGGTTCAAATTTGTATACAAACACATTTGTCTTCATTCGAACAGGAGGAACGATCAAAAATAAATATATAGAGCTCACAACTGTGGCTATTTCGAGGAAGCATCTTTTTCTCGGGTAGCAGCCGCAGTAAAGCAAGAAGTGTGGATTTCGGGTGGAGAATTTGAAGACCGAGACAGACGCAGTTTCAATGAAGTTTATCCTTTTCGTTCTCTGATTTTTGGGCATAAGAATATCACTAAGGCAACAGATGTATTCTAGCTCTGAATGTGCGACTTGATATCATTTTTTTGTATTTGCAAATAATATGAGGTAAACCATAAAAGAGGACCGCAACATCTAAATAATGAAGGACTGAGGAATATCTATGGAAGTATGAGAGGTTTAAAGTAAATTCTGATGTATTTTGGGTATGTAACAACACTAAGGAAGCTGCAGCTGTTGATGAGACAAAACTCAGGTATCAAGTAAAGAGGGAAGCGTTCCACTCCCTCTAGAAATGATCTTCTATTTCTGGTAGTGTTTCTCTTTGTTTTGATAGAGTTCTGATACTTGAAAGGTTGGATCCACTTGTATGAACTGTGGACATCATTGATTAAGAAGAGAAACGATCTACTTTGGGTGGTTGCGTGGTTGCATTCCAATGTATGCAAGAATTAAGTGGAAACAATGGACATCTATCTCAACACCAAGGAGTATATCATTTTAATTACAACGAGCTTCTTTTATTGATGATCACCTACAGAAAGGAATAAGGTCTAATAAATGAATCTCTATTAAAGAAGTAAGTTAATTCATGTAGATGAATTCGTAGGTAAAGGAGCTCTAATTTTCGTGTATACCTGCTAAGGGAGCCGCAGGAAAATGGTGGTGAGAAGATGTATGGAGGAAAAGACTGAGATGTTCGGGTGTGCACCGTGGCAGTTGTTAGAAGTGATGAAGTTTTGAACTCTGCCTTGTAGTAGAGATGAATTCAGTTTTGGTCAAAGTATGAAATCTACAGTTACTTTTCTAAACAGTCCTAAAGTTTGAAGAGAAGTAATTACAGTCTATCACTATGGTAAGGGTGCAATAGTTGGAGAGCAAGATTGCTACAACTTCTTAATGTGGTGCATGCATAAAGTGATGTTGACAGAACGAAGATGAACCTACAAGAAGAATGGTGATATGTGAATGATGAAATTGTGAAAAGAGGTGTAATAATGGGATTGAAGACATGATGATGATGTGATAGTAAGGACAGACCAATGACATGTTGTGATAGAATTGTCAAATTGGAAGAGTTGAATTTTGACATGACAGTGATGATGTGTTTGTGATGATTATGATGTATGAAATGTAATGTGACAGATATGTACTTGTAATACAAGTTGGGTCTTGTACATGTTTTCTTAGTATGATCTAAGAAAAACTAGGCATGGTCCTAGATAAGGAGGTGGCGCTCAGTGTTTTAGTAGGTGCTGAATTTACTCACGATCACAGACGTTTGAAATACAAAAGGATTACAATATTATATCGTGTGTCTCTATGCATGCGTTGATGATTATGTGTTTTATTTGATGAATGAATTGACTATTGAGGCTTAGTCTATTGATGAATATGATGTGGAATTGAATTTTAAATGATGAATTAAGTTGTAGAGTTAGAGGAAGTTAAAATTTTAAGTAAGTCCAAGCTCACCGATTCACCCCCCCCCACCCTCTCGGTGAGCCATTGTGTCTAACAATTGGTATCAGAGCGGGGCATTTAACATAATCCTAACAAGCTTGAAGGGATTTGGGGACACAATATGGAAGGATCAACAAAGCTCATTGGCCATGAAGTTCCAGTCTTGGAAAAATCATATTATTTTGGATGGAGAATTAAAATGAAAAGTTACTTGAAGCAATTTGGTGTTTGGGAAATAATGGTTAATCCACCTAACCATCCCAGCAAGAAGACAAAGGCAACAATTGAGAAAGACAATAAAGTTGCATTGAAAATATTGATGGATGGACTCTCAAGCCCTATCAAAGAAAGCATTGGAAAGTACACTTCAGCAAAGGATCTATGCTTCAAGATGGAAGAAGAACACCAAAGGAGGAGTCAAGACAAAGAAAAGGAAGTAGAAGTAAACAATGAAAAGCAAGAAGAAAAGCAGGTACAAGCTTCAGATATAAGTGAAGGTAAGTACATTTCAATGGATGATAACTCTGAATGTAATGATGATGAAGTTGTTCTTATAGAAGATGAAAAGGAAGTTTTGTTGAAAGCAAATAATGCATTTACAAGCACTTTGAAAGATATTGATCTTAGATCCAATCCAATACTCAAGAATAAAATGTTGAGGTCATTTGAAAAATACAAAGAGTAGACAAAAGCTTTGCTAATGGAGTTAAAACTCAAGAACAAAGACTTGCAAGTTAAGCTGCAAGATCAAAATGATGAAATCAAAGAATTAAATATTGGATCAGCAAAAAAGCAAGAAGAAATTGGTGTATATCCTAAAGAGATTGAAGAAGCAAGATGGGCTAATACTGATCTAAAGATCCAGTTGGAGGAAGTTAAAACAATAGAATATGTTATGAAGCTTTAGCTGGAGAAAAAGAAAAAGAAAACCAGAGACTTGAAATGGAAATTGTTGGTCTTAAAAAGAAAATTGAGAAGTCAAAAGATCATGTGAAGTTCAATGAAAATTCAGTCATCCTGGATGAAATTCTAAAGTGTAAAAAGGATTTCCTCTGACAAGTCTGGTCTTGGGTTTGAGAAGGAAGAAGAAAAATTGAAAGAAGTCTTGTGGTCCCCCAGAACTCCTGAAGCTGGATCGAGCAAGGCTGTTCATGCACCTGTACATGCGAACAAAGAAGTTGAAAATTCAAAAGTACCTCACGAAGCTACTCCCACTCATTAAGTCCATTCATTTGAAAGAAGAAGGACAGCTCCAAGATGGAGCCAAACTTCAAGGTATGAAAATAGATTTAATGGCTATTGTTTTTCTTGCTCTAACTTTGGTTACAAGGCAATGAATTTTGTATATGGAAGAAAGAGTAATGGACATGTCACTACCACATGTCATACTATAAGAAGCTACATGTATAGTGGGTTTGGGCACAAAGCCCAAGAGTGTCCAAGCCAAAAAAATCAATCAAGGAGTCCCTTATACACATCACCAAGAAGAACTAGTGAACCTTGGAAGAAGACCACAACAATAAGTTTTTAAGATCAAAAGAGAAGAACCTACAGTCAAGGACATGCTCAAGTTGATCAAAGAAGTGATGGAAGTTTCACCCACTCAGTTAGGTGCTGGTCATGCAACCAATTTGGTCACTTTGCAACACATTGTAGAAATATGAGATGTCATGATTGCAATGGACTTGGGCGCAAAGCTCAATATTGTTGGAATACCATGAGAAGACTAACATACAATTCAACCAAGAAAACCAACAAGGATAGTGGAGAAAATGATGAAAAGATAGATGCCAAGAAGAAAGTATGGATGAAGAAAAACATTGTGCTAAATTCGAATGAAATTAAGGATCAGTGCACAAGTGAAGATGGATGCCATATGGAAAGCCATTCTTGAATTCTGTTAATGAATTTAAGAACTCCATGAGTTCATTATTGGAGGATGTACTTAATGGGAAAATGATGGATGCTCCAAAAGAAGTAACAGGTCCTAGGATCATGTTTGTACAAGGAAAACTAATGGAAGGCAGGGATCAATTTTGGAAAGACAAGTTTAGTGCAATTCATCATGCTGATAGGGGGAGTATTGTTAGCTAACAACCTGGTGATTCTTGAAGAAGCGTTCTTGATGCATGATTAACTTTTATGAATTTATTAATGCATTTAGATTATGGATATGTTTGGCCAGAAATTTTTGTGATTGTATAAACAAAGGAATCATGTGACACAGTACAACAGGAATATCCAGAAGTCAAATAGTAGCAACAATACAAGATTTTACCATTTCTGGTTATGGAAATTAACATCAGAAGCATCATTCTTCAAGCCCGATTGAAAGTGTTAACTCTCCAGCAAACTCTTCTAGGTTGTAGCTCGAAGATGCCTGGTAGCTTAATTATTTTCTCAATGATTCACTCAAATGGATCCATTCAGATGAATAAATCAAACCTTACTAACTCAAGGCATGCATAAACACACCCAGATTGACAAGGATTTTAACTATCATTGTTCAGAGATTTGTAAATAAATGAATGTATGAAGAACACTTAATTTACTAGTAGAAACATACACACAAAGTATATATGAATGGCCAGATAAACCAAATAAAGTACTTGCAAATTCTGGTTTATGGATGCATTGACAAGTTGATAGTTATCAAACATCAGACAAACATAATTAACATGAATTTGACATTCATGTGCAAGTATATAATAGATAAGAAGATGAAAATATGAACAAGTAAGGGCAAAAGAAGCTTGTATTACTGATCATGAAATGAGAAGCTTGAGCTTACAATATCTGAAAATTCTCTAAAAGTTGAACCATTTTCAATGATTCTTCAATGAGCTTAAATAATCTTTACAAATCAGTCTCAAGATCCTCAAAAGACGGATCTGATAACCTATTTTCCTATCTCAAATCCGAATTTGTGAGGTGATTGGAAAATGCAGATATTTCTGGAAATATGCTGCTCCGATATTGACCTATATCTATCCAATAAAAACATATTTCGGAAAAATGAGAGAGGTTTTTGTAGAATGTTTTGTTATGAGAAAAAACCTCTCTCATTTATTTGAGATTCGTTTTCATTTGTCCGACATCTGTATTTCAAACACATGTGTCAAACAGGGAAACTCTGAGATCTAAAACTTAGGGCTCAAATATGGATTTGATTCTCCCATTCTGTGACACCTGTAGGAAAATTGAGAGAGGTTATTGTTTTTTGGTTTGTTATGAGAAAAAATCTCTGTCATTTATTTTAGTTTCATTTTCATTTTCCCAACATCTGTATTTCAAAAACATGTTTCAAACAGGGGAATTCTGAGATCTGAAATTTGGGGCTCATAAATGGATTTGATTCTCCCAATATGTGACACTTGTAGGAAACCTGAGAGAGGTTATTGTTCTTTGACATGTTAGGCACAAAAAAAATCGACCATTTCTAAAAATGATTCTCCAGTTTCCCAGTATCATCATTTGAAAATGATGACTCTGTTAGACACTGAGAGGGGGGGTGAATCAGTGTAAAGCGAATTTTAAAAATTTTCTTAACTTGTCACAATTAACTACCAATTCAGCATTTCACTATTCTACCAATTTCATAATCATTTCATAAACATCTTTCACTTCATCATTCACATATCATAAGCATTTGAATCATCAAGAACCATAACACAAAAGAACACAACACCATATAATTTTGTAATCTTTTTGTATTAGTTTTGGATCGGCTACAACAGTGAGGTAAAATCAGCACCTACTGATACAAAGAGCACCTACTCTTCATCCAAGACCCTGCCTGGTTTTCTTAGACCCTGATAAGAAGGGTTTGAGGTATCCTAACCTCAAAAGCAAGACAAGCTTGCTTTTACAATTAAAGCTCACTGTCACATCATCTCATCAGTCACATCAACATCACCTGTCTCTTCAATCTATTCTGATGTTGGTCAATACTGCCGATCATATGCTCATAACTCTCATCAACACTGCTGCAACACACTTCTCAATCTTCTCTGTTCATCAACACCTGCTCTTCAATACTGCCAAGTCATCAATTTCTGCTCAAGTGCACATACATATGCTCTTCCCATCTCTACTACTGCTCATCAACGCTGTTGCTGCCATGCCACTGTAGGTATATCATGTTGCTAGTCAACCACTGATCAATTCATTGTTTCTTACAGTAGTATGAATCATTGTATATAGGAATATATCATCATATCATTGAATGGTATCATAGTTTGTAGGGAATCATCCTATGTATGATGGGTATGGGCATCATTTCTATCTTGCCTATCCAATAGACTTCCAAATAGCCCTATAAAAGACTATCCTCAATCAGCACTATATCATCAATTCTTATACAAACAAGTAGTCTTGTTTCAGCCCTGTTTTGATTCTTCAAAAATCTTCTTCAAATTAAGCAAGTGCAGCAAACTCAACTTTGTTACATCCCTTTATATCAGTCAAAGCATTCTTCAACTGTCCACTTAAAATCAGGAATACCAATTCTGAACCAACAACCCTTGAAGCCTTATCTAAACATCTTCAAAAACAAAAAATAATGTAACCCTGAACAAATGGTTTAGGATAGAACTTAAGCCTCACAACCACAGCCCTTTGACTGTCAAAATTCAGCCTTGAATATTCTCAAAGCTTGCACTCCAAAGTGGTCAAGTAACGCTTCAAAGATAAACCTTAACACCCTGTCATAAGCAACTTCACTATACCAAAATCAAAGAGCTACAAGGTACTTACAAAACTAGGCATGAAAAATTGATTATTATTAATCATTACTCTTCATACTTCTTGTGTAATTTCTATAACAGACTTTACACAGACTTCATCAAAGTCATCAGGCATCTTCACAAGGTATCCAACACCGTAGGCTATGCATGATAAAGGATAGGAGTACATGTATCATTTACCACTTCATTGTTTTACTATATGTGTTCATCATTGAATACACATATCTTCATATCACTTGACATTCACTGTTTATGTCATTGTAAAGAAAGACATACCAGATCATCATTGTATTCCCTCGATTGCAAGCGTCAAAGCTCAGATAATAGCTCAAATTGAGTCTTCTAAAAATGGCTGCTGTAACTTGCCGTTCTAATTTGACGTCTTGAGTTGATTGAAAACACAGCGGTAGTTCAAAATAATTATTCACCGGATAAGCGAGGGCGGCTTTACTCCTCTATGGAAATTCCTTCACACGGTTTCCTTCTAGGGCAAGCTTTTTCCGGTGGCTCCCTAACAACGTGATTTTGGCTCTCTCGGCTTCTTTATTTCTCTGCATCGATAGCTCCCTGAACTTGTTTGACTCGGGATTATCTGCGGGATTTCTCCTTTCAGTTATAGCTTGACTCTGTTCAAATAGTACTGGCACCAAGAATGATACTTTACTGGCTCTCGAACAACGACAGTAATTCAAACAGCGGTGGCAGCTCGGCTCCTTCAAATTATCACTGGTGAACCCTTTCAATCTTGATACGACTCCCTTTTCACGCAATAAAAAAAATAACTCTCGGCTCCTTAATCAATGGCGCGGGCTCATCTTAGTAGACCCAACTCAAACCCTGGCGGAAACAGAAGTGCGTGGGGTCTTCCACATGACACGAATTCCTCTTACACGAATTTTACCTCACTCATTTGGTCACCGAAAAACCCTCAGTTACCTCAGTTAGCAAGCTCATCAATCTACCATTCGTTGAGTTCTTTGGAATGTGATAGTTGTTGTTTATATACACATTTAATGTTTGTCCACTTCATTAAAATAGGGCATACTTTAAGGTGTGAACAAAGTGTATTTTATATTTTTAATTTCAATTTAAAATTTATTTATTTTATTTGTTATTTGACTTGTCCACTACATTATCAACACCAAGGGTGTAATAGGTGTCCAAGTGCCATCATATTCAATGGTCATCACTTCTTAAGATTTGTAGGTCATTAAGTGTCATGTCCCCATATACAACATCTTCACACCACCTTCAAGGGTACAAGGATCATCATAAGTGTGTCCAAGTGTCCAAGCTGCCATCATATGTGTGTGGGTGCCTTCATCATGTCCTTTAACCATGTAAGTGCAAGTAATGAGCTTCATGACCTTTGCAAGGGCATCAAGGTCTTCATGGGCTTCTTCATCATACCAAGGACATGTTCATGGGTTCCATAGCATGTCAAGGACCATACGAGGTCATCATCATCATACAAGAGTTCCATGACCCTGACAAGGGTTTCAAGGTCATCAAATCACCAAGTGTGGGTCCAAGGACATCTTCAGGAATTCTTCATCAAGCAAGGGGCTTCAACCACCTCAACCACATGGCAAGACCTATAGGGGTCAAGATATCACCTGTGGGGTTTCCAGACCTTCTCTTAGGGTACCATGACACCATCAGAGCATGAATGACCACAGAATGGATCATTAATGCTTCTCCAACCCATCTAGGGCTTCTCCAACTTCTGTAAGGTCTTCAGGACCATCTCCAGGGTCTCCAACGCCATCAATAGGGTCTTCAACATCTTCAACAAGGTGGTGGCATCAAGAGCCAAGCTTGTGGGTACATGGACCTTGTCAACCATGTACAAGGTGCTTCAAGGCACAAGCCCACTCTGTTTGGGATCCAAGGCACTGTAAGGTGCAAACCCACTCTGTAAGGGTTCAAGGCACTACAAGTGGGACTTAGTGGCATCAATGACATCCCGTGGGGCCACTGTAATTCCATGTTGGCATCAATGACAATTTCATCAACAGACTCAGCGTAGTAAAAATGCCACATTCCTGAAAACGTTGTCTAGTTGTCAATCGACTATTTGAGCGTGTAAAACGGCCTCTCCACGGCCGAGAAAATTGAGTTTCCCCAAAACATGCTCATCGTTTCCAAGATTCTGCGCTTTCGGTGGTTAAAATAGCCCCGAATTTCGTGCTTTAGCTATCGAAAGCTCTGCTTTTGGTGGCTAATGAATAGTTGAAATGTTAGCCTAAGCCACCGAAACCTGAGTTTTGAATTTTTTGAAGGAAAAACCAAATCAAACATTTTTCAAACTTTATTGCATACCTAAAGCTCTAAAAAATGAGCAAAAATAAATTTAAAAATTTATTTTTCAATGACTTCCTTTCACCTAAAATAAACAAACTTGACTATTTTATTTGAGGAGATAACATCTAGCTCCTATTCGGGGATGGAATCCTCCTTGTGAGGTTCCAAGAACCATAGACCTGATGCCTTTCCTAGACAACAAAATACAAAACCTAGTCTAGTGTTCCATTGGGCATGGAGTCAGTAGTACAATCTTCTTCTGAACACCTTTCAAGAGATGCCTTTACAATTGATCCCATGCAAACCTGTAGCATTCCTGTAGCCTGTCCTGCTTATTCAACAAGCAATAACTGGAAAATTCTACTTGCTCATATAAAGAGCTTATTCTCTTTCCTACTTCTAATTCTAAACAATAGAAGCTTCTTATCAAGTGACATCATGCTTCCAATGAATCCATGTCAGAAACTGATCTGCTGAACTTGTCCTTGATCTTGACCCAAAAAATAAATGAAACCATAGCATGCAGCAATGTAGTTTGAAAGGGTGACATAACCAGCTATCATCTGACAAAAATATTTTGACATTTATGATCCTTATAGATTCCAAATAATCAACGATAGGGTCGTAAATGTCACAAAGAAATACCTCTCCATGCTGTTGTTCAAACTGAATGAAATGCTGTTGCTGGCTGCTTTCAGTGATCTCCATGTTAACTGTAGATTGCTCAACCTCTGACTGGGAAGAATGCATGATGAAATGCTGATCTAGACTTTTTGGATCATCATCTTCCTCCTCATATATGTTGCACTCTTCCTTTGTTTGCAAATTAGAAAACTGAGGGCTTCCCTTACTATCTGCTGCATATTCAATTTGTCACATGCTGATATAAAAATCCGTTCATTATCTTTGGGGTTGCCAAAGGAGACAATCTCATCTTCATGACAACCTAAGTCAGTAGATGCATTTGATACAATGTCAAAAGCATCTGTACTATGGTTATCATCATGAAGTTCATTAATATCTTGGTCACAATAAGAGGTGTCCCCTATTGCAGCATACTCTTCATGAATGTTTAGTTCTTTATTCAATAAATTGAATTCATGACAGCATTCAGAATATAAAAGATCAACTGAAAATCTTCCTTTGCAAAACAAATGAAAGCCAGCATGAAAATATATCAAAGAGATGATACTGGCAATAGGAAGGGACCGGTACCAATCATGAGCAATCCCCTCTAAAGAATACCAAAAGAGCTTGATCTGAACATCCTCATGCACAACTTGCAACCGATGAATAAAGTCATGAAAATCCAGCAAGTGTTCAGCTGGCACTTCCCACTCTTCTCCTCGAAATCTGGAAAGACTATTTTCCCATTCATATCTACTAGGCACTGGATTAGGGTAACCAGAAATATTTGAGAAATCACAAAATGCATACCTCTTTGCTAAGATCTTGTTCATTTTGTACCAATGGAGTCGCCAATAGATTTCTGAGCAATGGAGTCACCACTGAATCCGTCCTTCATGGAGTCGCCAGATAGATGATTACAGCCAAAAATGTGCCCAATCTTTGTCTATCATCAAAGCTGGAGCTTATGTCGTCTACCAGGGAAGCTGAACTTCAATCTTCTTTCCCCGACAACGACTCCAATTTGTTAGCTCTCCAGGAAACTCTTCTAGGTTGTAGCTCGAAGATGCCTGGTAACTTAATTATTTTCTCAATGATTCACTCAAATGGATCAATTCAGATGAATAAATCAAACCTCACTCACTCAAGACATGCATAAACACAACCAGATTGGCAAGGCTTTTAACTATCATTGTTCAGAGAGTTGTAAATAAATGAATGTATGAAGAACACTTAATTTACTAGCAGAAACATACACACAAAGTATATATGAATGGCCAGATAAACCAAATAAAGTACTTGCAAATTATGGTTTATGGGTGCATTGACAAGTTGATAGTTATCAAACATTAGACAAACAGAATTAACATGAATTTGACATTTAGGTGCAAGTATAGAATAGACAAGAAGATGAAAATTTGAAGAAGTAATGGCAAAAGAAGCTTGTATTACTGATCATGAAATGAGAAGCTTGAGCTTACAATATCTGAAAAAGTCTCTAAAATTTGAACCATTTTCAATGATTCTTCAATGAGCTTAAATAATCTTTACAAATCAGTTTCAAGATCCTCAAAAGACGGATTTGATAACCTCTTTTCCTATCTCAAATCTGAATTTGTGAGGTGGCTGGAAAATGCAGATATTTCTGGAAATATGCTGCTCTGATATTGACCTATATATCTCAAATAAAAACATATTACGGAAAAATGAGAGAGGTTTTTGTATAATGTTTTGTTATGAGAAAAAACCTCACTCATTTCTTTGATATTCATTTTCATTTGTCCAAAATATGTATTTCAAAAACATGTGTCAATCAGGGATATTCTGAGATCCGAAACTTAGGGCTCAGAGATGGATTTGATTCTCCCATTCTGTGACACATGTAGGAAAACTGAGAGAGGTTATTGTTTTTTGGTTTGTTATGATAAAAACCTCTCTTAGTTATTTTATATTCGTTTTCATTTTCCCGACATCTGTATTTCAAAAACATGTTTCAAACAGGGGAATTCTGAGATCTGAAATTTAGGGCTCATAAATGGATTCGATTCTCCCAATCTGTGACACTTGTAGGAAACCTGAGAGAGTTTATTGTTCTTTTACATGTCAGGCACAAACACCTTCAACTGTTTCTCAAAAGGTTTCTCCAGTTTCCCAGTATCATCACCTTAAATTGATGACTCAACGTAGTAAAAACGCCACATTCCTGAAAACGTTGTCTCATCTTGTTGGGGACTTTTGACTATCTTCCTGAGCTCTAAATGAAGATCTGAAAATTGCATTGGAAAACTAAGGATTTCTAGTTGTCAATTGACTATTTGAGCGTGTAAAACGGCCTCTCTGCGACTGATAAAATTGAGTTTTCCCAAAACATGCTCACCATTTCCAAGCTTCTGCGCTTTTGGTGGTTAAAATAGCCCCAAATTTCATGCTTTAGCTGCCGAAAGCTCTGCTTTTGGTGGCTAATGAACAGTTGAAATGTCTGCCTAACCCACTAAAACCTGAGTTTTAAATTTTTTGAAGGAAAAACCAAATCAAACATTTTTCAAACTTTATTACATACCTAAAGCTCTAAAAAATGAGCCAAAATAAATTTAAAAAATTATTTTTAATGACTTGCTATCACCTAAAATAAACAAACTTGACTATTTTATTTGAGGAGATAACATCTGGCTCCTACTCAGGGATGGAATCCTCCCTGTGAGGTTCCAAGAACCACAGACCTGATGCCTTTCCTGGACAACAAAATACAGAACCTAGTCTAATGTTCCATTGGGCATGGAGTCAGCAGTACAATCTTCTTCCAAACACCTTTCAAGAGCTACCTTTACAACTGATCTTCTGCAAACCTATAGCATGCCTATAGCCTGTCCTGCTTATTCAACAAGCAATAACTGGAAAAGTCTACTTGCTCATATAAAGAGCTTATTCTCCTTCCTACTCCTAATTCTAATCAGTAGAGGCTTCTTATCAAGTGACATCATGCTTCCAATGAATCCATGTCAGAAACTGATCTGCTGAACTTATCCTTGATCTTGACCCGAAAAATAAATGAAACCATAGCATGCAGCAATGTAGTTTGAAAGGGTGACATAACCAGCTTTCATCTGACAAAAATATTTTGACATTTATGTTGCTTATAGATTCCAAATAATCAGAAATAGGGTCGTAAATGTTACAAAGAAATACCTCTCCATGCTGCTATTCCAACTGAATGAAATGTTGTTGTTGGTTGCTTTCAGTGATCTCCATGTTAACTGTAGATTGCTCAACCTCTGACTGGGAAGAATGCGTGATGAAATGTTGATCTAGACTTTTCAGATCATCATCTTCCTCCTCATATCTGTTGCACTCTTCCTTTGTTTGCAAATCAGAAAACTGAGGGCTTCCCTTACTATCTACTGTATATTCAAATCTGTCACATGTTGATCTAAAAATCTGTTCATTATCTTTGGGGTTGCCAAAGGAGACAATCTCATCTTCATGACAACCTAAGTCAGTAGATGCATTTGATACAATGTCAAAAGCATCTGTACTATGGTTGTCATCATGAAGTTCATTGATATCTTGGTCACAATAAGAGGTGTCCCCTATTGCAACATACTCTTCATGAATGTTTAGTTCTTTATTCAATAAATTGAATTCATGACAACATTCAGAATATAAAAGATCAGCTGAAAATCTTCCTTTGCAAAACAAATGAAAGGCAGCATGAATATATACCAAAGAGCTGATACTGGCAATAGGAAGGGACCGGTACCAATCATGAGCAATCCCCTCTAAAGAATACCAAAAGATCTTGATCTGAACATCCTCATGCACAACTTGCAACCAATGAATAAAGTCATGAAAATCCAACAAGTGTTCAGCTTGCACTTCCCACTCTTCTCCTTGAAACCTAGGAAGACTATTTTCCCATTCATCTCTAGGCACTGGATTAGGGTAACCAGAAATATTTGAGAAATCACAAAATGCATACCTCTTTGCTAAGATCTTGTTCATTTCGTACCAATGGAGTCGCCAACAGATTTCTGAGCAATGGAGTCGCCACTGAATCCATCCTTCATGGAGTCACCAGATAGATGATTACAGCCGAAAATGTGCCCAGTATTTGTCTATCTTCAAAGCTGGAGCTATGCCGTCTCCTAGGGAAGCTGAGCTTCAATCTCCTCTCCCCGACAACGAGGCCAATTTGTTAGCTCTCCAGGAAACTCTTCTAGGTTGTAGCTCGAAGATGCCTGGTAACTTAATTATTTTCTCAATGATTCACTCAAATGGATCAAGTCAGATGACTAAATAAAACCTCACTCACTCAAGACATGCATAAACACAACTAGATTAACAAGGCTTTTAATTATCACTGTTCAGAGAGTTGTAAATAAATGAATGTAGGAAGAACACTTAATTTACTAGCAGAAACATACACACAAAGTATATATGAACGACCAGATAAACCAAATAAAGTACTTGTGAATTCTAGTTTATGGATGCATTGACAAGTTTACAGTTATCAAACATTAGAAAACAAAATTAACATGAATTTGGAATTCAGGTGCAAGTATAGAATAGAAAAGAAGATGAAAATCTAAACAAGTAATGGCAAAAGAAGATTGTATTACTGATCATGAAATGAGAAGCTTGAGCTTAAAATATCGGAAAAAGTCTCTAAAATTTGAACCATTTACAATGATTCTTCAATGAGCTTAAATAATCTTTACAAATCAGTTTCAATATCCTCAAAAGAAGGATCTGATAACCTCTTTTCCTGTCTCAAACCCGAATTTGTGAGGTGGCTGGAAAATGCAGAAATTTCTAGAAATATGCTGCTCCGATATTGACCTATATCTCTCAAATCAAAACATATTTCAGAAAAATGAGAGAGGTTTTTGTAGAATGGTTTGTTATGAGAAAAACCTCTCTCATTTCTTTGAGATCCATTTTTATTTTCCCGACATCTATATTTCAAAAACATGTTTAAAACATGGAAATCCTGAGATCCGAAAATTAGGGCTCAGAGATGGATTCGATTCTCCCATTCTGTGACACCTATAAGAAAACTGAGAGAGGTTATTTTTATTTGGTTTGTTATGAGAAAAAGAATCTCTCAGTTATTCGAGATTCATTTTCATTTTCTCAACATCTGTATTTCAAAAACATGTGTCAAACAGGGGAATTCTGAGATCTGAAATTTAGTGCTCAGAGATGGATTCGATTCTCCCAATCTGTGACTCTTGTAGGAAAATCAGAGAGGTAATTGTTCTTTGACATGTCAGGCACAAAAACCTTCGACCATTTCTCAAAATAATCCTCCAGTATCCCAGTATCATCATTTGAAAATGATGACTAGGAGCAGTAAAAATGCCACATTCCTGAAAACGCTATCTCATCTTGCGGGGGAATTTTTACTATCTTCCTAAGCTTTAAATGAAGATATGAAAGTTTCATTGGAAAGCTGAGGATTTCTAGTTGTCAATCGACTATTTGAGTGTGTAAAAAAGCCTCTTCGCGGCTGAGAAAATTGAGTTTTCCCAAAACATGTTCACCTTTTCCAAGCTTCTGCACTTTTGGTGGCAAAAATAGCCCCGAATTTTGCGCTTTAGCTGCCGAAAGCTCTGATTTCGGTGGCAAAAATAGCCCCAAATTTCGCCTTTTAGCTGCCGAAATCTCTGCTTTCGGTGGCTAATGAAGAGTTGAAATGTCCTCCTAAGCCATCGAAACCTGAGTTTTGACTTTTTTGAAGGAAAAACCAAATCAAATGTTTTTCAAACTTTATTACATACCTAAAGCTCTAAAAAATGAGCCAAAATAAATTTAGAATTTTTTTTTTCAATGACTTCCTATCACCTAAAATAAACAAACTTGACTATTTTATTTGAGGAGATAATAGAAAGCACAAAAGTACGATCCACAATGAAGCTTAAGAATCTGAACTCAAGTAACGTGGAGGTATGTAATTTGGAGGAAAAAATTGAAGGACTAAATCATTAGATGATTTAGTAATCAGATAAGAAATGACATGAGTATGGACAGTATGTGTGAATATCAAGAAAGCCCAGCAGAAGTACATTTTTGAAGAAAATACTATTAATCCAATTTTAGGCAAGTCTACTTGACAGGGAGAGTCTATATCATATTTCTACTCTGAAAGATATTGGTTGATAGCTGATTGATAGGGGGAGCAATATGCTCAACAAAAATTTAATGGTTCGGTTACAATAATAGAAATGGTTTTCATAATTGAAGATGGCAAGGATGACCTCAAAGGATCACACCCAGCGCAATGAAATGGGGAGTGTCTATAAAATCTGAAGATGGAAAGTGATGAAAGACTCGGCATATAATTTCAAGGATATATATTTTTTTGGCATTGTGAAGCCTTTAATGCTTAATTGCTCCTTTGGCATTAATGTCAAAGGGGGAGAGGAATCAGGTTGCCATCGATGACAAAGGGGGAGATTGATGAATATGATTGTCATTGATGACAACATTAATGACAAATATTTAGAATCGTGACTTGGAGACCACATGGCATGGCTTGAGGGCTCGAGAAAACCATGACATGACAAAGAAGTGATAAATTGGCATGATTGGGCTTTGGAACACCAAAGTCGGAAAATGACCCATTCTGTGGTCATTTCTGAGAAGAGTTTACATCTAGCTTGATAAGGTGTTGGAACACTTGGACATAATGTATGATGAACCCAACATTACTCATTTGAAGAAGATTAAAAACCTACATATATATATACACTTGAATTTGTAAAAGGTGAAGTGGTCGGCCCAGATTTGGAAGTTTGTTTAAAATAAAGTTAAAATAAAAATTTATTTACTTTGCTGAAGTCAACCCTATAATGTGGATATGGAAACGGTTCAAATGTGTATACAAACACATTTGTCATCATCCGAACAAGAGGAACAATTAAAAAGAAATATATAGAGCTCGCAACTGTGGCTATTTCGGGGAAGCATCTTTTTCTCGGGTAGCAGCTGCAATAAAGCAAGAAGTGTGGATTTTGGGTGGAGAATTCGAAGACTGAGACAGACACAGTTTCAATGAATTTTATCCTTTCCGTTCTCTGATTTTTGGGCATGATAATATCACTGAGGAAACAACTGTATTAAATCGTTCTAGCTTTGAATATGCGACTTGTGATCATTTTTTTGAATTTGCAAATATCGTGAGGTAAATTGTAAAATATGATCGAAGCATTTAAATAATGAAGGACTGAGGAATATCTACAGAAGTATGAGAGGTTTAAAGTAAATTCTGATTTATTTTGGGTATGTAACAACACTAAGGAATTCGCAGCAGTTGATGAGACAAAACTCAGGTATCAAGTAAGGAGGGAAGCGTTCCACTCCCTCTAGTAGCGATTCTCTTTTTTTTGACAAAGTTTTGATACTTGAAAGGTTGGATTCACTTGTTTGAACTTTGAACATCATTCTGGAGGCTCGTTCGATTAAGAAGAGAAGCGATCTACTTTGGATGGTTGTGTGGTTGCATTGGAACGTATGCAAGAATCAAGTGGAAACCGTGGAAATCTATCTCAACACCGAGTATATCATTTTAATTACAACAAGCTTCTTTTATTGACGATCACCTACAAAAAGGAAGAAGGTGTAATAGATGAATCTCTATTAAATAAGTAAATTTGTGTGGATGAATTCGCAGGTAAAGGAGCTCCGATTTTCATGTGTATACCTGCTAAGGGAGCCTCGGGAAGATGGTGGTAAGAAGAAGTATGGAGGAAAAGACTAAGATGTTCGAGTGTGCATTGTGGAAGTTGTTAGAAGTGATGAAGTTTTGAACTCTTCTGTAGTAGAGATGAATTTAGTTTTGGTCAAAGTCTGAAATCTACAGTTAGTTTTTTAAACAGTCCCAAAGTTTGAAGAGAAGTAATTATAGTCTATCACTATTCTAAGGGTGCAGTAGTTGGAGAGTAAGATTGTTACAACTTCTCAATGTGGCGCATGCATAAATTGATGTTGACAAAATGAAGATAAACCTACAGGCGGAATGATGATATATGAATGATGAAATTGTGAACGTAGGTGTAATGATGGGATTGAAGACATGATGATGATGTGATAGTAAGGACAGTTTGATGACATGTTGTGACAAAGGTGTAATGATGGGATTGAAGACATGATGATGATGTGATAGTAAGGACAGTCTAATGACATGTTGTGAAAGAATTGACAAATTGGCAGAGTTGTATTTTGACATGACAGTGATGATGTGTTTGTGATGATTGTGATATATGAAATGTAATGTGACAGATATGTACTTTTAATACAAGCTGGGTCTTGTACATGCTTTCTTAGTAGGATCTAAGAAAAAATAGGTAAGGTCTTAGATAAGGAGTTCGCGCTCTTTGTTTCAGTGGGTGCTGAATTGCCTCACGGTCACAGCCGTTTAAAATACAAAAGGATTACAATGTTATATATTGTGTCTCTATGCAATTTGTTGATGATTATGTGTTTTATTTGATGAATAAATTGACTATTGATGCTTAGTCTATTGATGAATATGATGTTGAATTGAATGTGAAATGATGACTTAAGTTTTAGAGTGAAAAGAAGTTAAAATTTGAAGTAAGTCCAAGCTCACCGATTTACCCCCTCCCCCTCTCGGTGAGCCATTGTGTCTAGCATATAACATTATAATTCTGAACAATAGATTTTTAAGGAATATGCATAAAAAATCATCAAAACAATCTAGGTAGAACTTATCAATAATCACTCTATTTGAGTGTCACAATTATAAAACCAATCAAGATGTCCTTGATGTAAAAAGTATGTATCATGTTTAGCATGTTTCAAATTAGAAATAAGATCGTAAAGGAATGTCATCTTCAATTATTCTTTTATGATCGACTTTTGACATCTTCCATCTTCTAGCTTTAAATTTTTTATTTGATTTAAACTTCTATCAACTTTATGCGAGCTACGCATACCAAATGACTATATTGGCAGCGTATGACATCAGGTTGATAGTCTTTAAAGTGAACGTCACTTCCAATTTGATGTTTTCTTGAAAAAATAACCTTTCAATAGAACTGACCCTCTTTCATATACAAAACCTTTGTCATCAGTCCTCCAATAATTTCATCTTTCTCTTTGTGCATCACATCAAATAATATGTGACATTTTCATTGTTGTCTATGGGTGCAACCACAACAAACACATCTCCTGCATGTAAATAAGAACATTGAATTTGTCAAATTTATCATCATTAAATCAAACAACTTTCATATATATATATTAGACATTCAAGTAAAAATTCTTTAAAATAAAAAATGGCATTTAATAAAGTGTACATAAAGTTACATTCTCTAACAAGATCGGAAATTCTATCACCATCAATTGATATTGCAATGTTCTCTGATTGCAACTCCTCAAATCTTGCGAGTGGCGTTTTACCTTTTTGATTAATTTTGTTGTGTTTCCAAGGTTTAACATAATTGTCATTGATGTTTTCACAAACGATTATTGATTCTGTGTCCTCCATGCAAATAGGATAAAAGCATGTTAGCTTCCTAATATCAAATGAAAACACATTTTGGAAGGTCTTTGTTTTGATTGAGTGTAAATCTCGAGTTCCATGAATGGTCCTAGCATCATATGGGATTGATCTGACTGCATCTTGGATTCCAATATGCCAAAAAAACCTACCCAACATAAACAATTTACATGTACATGTGAGTAAATTGTTACTAGATGTACATGTTAAAGTCATTCCAAGTTGAATAAATTTGTTTTGAAAACAAGTTCATACCTGTGCACATCCTTTGATTGTTGATTGCATTCATGGCTGACATTTACATGACACCATTGAACAAATTGATTAGCATGTTAGGATTATAATCCTCCCTTGTCCAAATTGGTCAATTATGCCTAAATTAGGAGTCTTTTTAGTCATTATTGAGTCACTAATACCATTGGGTCCACATGGCCTAATTGGGCCACATGTACCAGTTACTAGAGAGTGGGGAACACTAATTGAGGCTAACTGCCACAGACTGCACTTGCAAGCATCATTTTAGGCGCCTCCTAGACCAAACCCTACAATTTAGGATCCACTGGGAATGTCGACACCAACCTCCTTCAGTTGAGTTCAGTTGGTGACTAGTCAATCCTAGTTAAGAGTCAGTTACATTCAGTTATATTCAATTAGTGCCAGTCATTGATTAACTGCATATGAGAAGGCACCTTTTCTCACCTACCACATCAGTTAGACTAGTTTAACTTATTCTAACTCATTTAGACACCGATTTAGACAACTAGAGATAACTAGCTAACCTGTGATAGTGATTTAGACATGTTCGGTTATGCATTCAGTTAGTCTAAGTTAACCAACTCGAATTTCCTCTCATGAACTCGAATTGTTTGGTTATTAATACTAGCGTAATGCATTGTAATAAGTATCCTTTACTTTTTTTATGAATGAAAGCATTATACACCTACAAACCATTTTTTGCTTTATTTCATATCAATTCTGAGTAAATTGCTTGTGAGATCTATTTGTGAGTTTTGTCTTGGTTCATAGATTCCTATGAGCTCAATTTTTATATGGTATCAGAGCTTCGACAGGACAAGACATTTCTTATTCTACAGATTTCATGCTGGATCAAAATTTTTGAACAGAATTGCTCCTACCAACTTTGCACTAGAAGCAGAGAGTTTACCACATAATTCCTAGGCAAAGGAATTGTTGATCAAGCTTGCATGATTGAATAAGCCTAGTGTGAAGCAAACTCCAAAAGTGCAGGTTGTTGACCTTACTTTTTCTGTTTTCTTGTGGTTTGCAGGATTCTTAATCAATTTCACTACATTCGTTGCATCATCATAATGGCCTCTTCTGTGAATCTTCTCACTCCTTTCAACTACCATCAATGGAAGGAGTACATTGAGATTCAACTTCACTCCAAAGGACTCTACAGAGTCACTAGGGACACAGAGGTAGAGCCGAATCATGTTGTAGATAAAGCAAAATACTGGAATAAGCTTGATGAAGCATATGGATTTCAGTACCTTTCAATTTCTAAGGATATTCTCTTCCACATCACTGGATTGAAGGCTCCCAAGGAGATTTGAGACCAAATTGCTACTTTGTTTGATAAGCAAGATGACTTGAGGATCTATTAGCGAGAGAATGAGCTGATATCTTTGGACCTGGGCGACTTCGAAACCATGAATGAATTCTTCACCAAATTCAAGCACCTGGTGCTCCAGTTGAAGCTATGTAAATTTGAGAAGGAGGATGATCAACTCATCCTTGCCATCCTTTCCAAACTTGGGTCAGATTACGTAGTTTTTGTGTCCACCTTTCATACCGGGAAGCTCACAATCCTGAATAGGAAGATGACCACCCTCAATGCCTTCATTGAGTCTCTCACCAATGAGCATGACAAGCTTGTCCAAATGGGGATCATCAGATCTTCCAAGGATCAAGCCTTGTTTGTTGGAGGACCCAAAGCTACAAATGGAAAGGGGAAGCAAAAGAATACAAAGATTGAGCCTCCTACGGAGAAGGAGCAATTTGATGAGTCCTCACGCTCGAGGAGAAACAAGAAGAAGGGTAAAGAAAAAGTCCTTTGTTCTTACTGTGAAAGGGGATTCCATCCAGAAAGCTCCTATATGAGGAGAACCATTGATCAAATGGTTCTTCTCGTAGAGCAAAATAACATCACTCTACCTATTGGCGCAAGGAAGGATGACTATGGAGAAAATACTGAAGAGCATGAGGAAATACACAATGCACTGACTACTAGTGGTTCTAAAACACATGCTTTCCTCATTAATTCAGGAGCTTCAAATCATATGGTTGCATCCATAGAATCATTTTCTTCATTACAGTCTACTGATGGTCGTAGCATTCACATGGGTGATGACAGTCGAATTTGAGCTGAAGGGAAGGGTTCTATCAAGTTTGAACATGGAAATTTCAATGATATACTTTATGTGCCCTCCTTAGCTACAAATATGTTAGATGTATGCCAGATGACTCTCACTTACCCTCCAAAGCAAGTGGTATTTGGTCCTGACTTAGTGGAGATCATGGTGTTAGCATCATTTCTAGGCTAAGTAATTGGTAAGGGATTTGGCCAGTAAATATAGGAATAAGGTTTGTAAATTTTCATATCATGATACCTTAAAGAATGTTAATAAGGGTCTGCAAGTGTTTGAAGGGACATTTCTAGATTAAGAATGCCAAATAATTAAAGAAATTCTAATTTTTTACCTTGAAATGCATGTAAATGAAGAAATCTACTTCTAGTTAAATGATGACAGGAAATGGACAGCCTCGATGCGCAGTGGAGGAGATCAAAGGACAAAAATCGTTTCTGGCAAGGAAAAATTGAGAGCGAAAAGGAGAAAAAGGGCTAGTTTCGGTTGTGGAAAGTGATAAATCAGACTTCCGCCCCTCGTAGTATGGGATCCGATGGCCTAGAACGTTTTCGCCCAAGATCAGCGGTCCAACAAAAAGGCATAAGCGAAAAAAGAAAGAAGTTTGATTTTGAAAGTTAGAATCCCGACTTTTGACTTCCGTAGTGTGAGATCCGACAACTTAGAGCGCTTCCGCCAAATATCAACGGTCTGGAAAAGAACATAGGGCAAAGGTTGGAAAGCGGGAAACTTAAGAATTTGCTCATAAAAGATAGAACTTCTGCCTTCCATGATCTGCAAGATCGACGAATCAGAACGTTTCTGCCCAAGGTCAACGAATTGGAAAGGATCAGCAGGGTGAAAGTCGAAAAGATGAATTACCAAAGGATTTGGTCGTGAAATTTTGAAGTCCTGCATTCCGCGATCCGCCAGATCGAAGGTCCGAAAGAAAGCAGAGGGGCGAAGATCAGAAAGTGGGAAACTTAAGAATTTTGACGTGAAAAGTCGAAATCTCGCTTTCCGCGATCCGCAAGATCTATAGTTCAGAGAAGTCTCGCACAAGATCGATGGTCCGAAAAGTAGTAGAAGAGCAAAAATCGAAAATATAAAAATTTTGGTCATGGAAAGGTGAAGTTTCGCATTCCGCGATCTGCAAGATCAATGGTCTAAAATAATCCCGCAGCAAAAGGACAGAATCTGAAGGGTGGAAAACAGAAAGGACATAAGTTTGGCTGTAAAAAGCAGAGATATCGCTTTCTATTTTTTGTAGCCCACATTTTGATCTCAGATCGACGACTAAGGATGAATCTGAAGGAAATCACCAGTGCGAAAAGAAAAGGCGGAAAGGAAAACATCGAAAAGACGGAAGACACTGGATTTTGGTCAAAAGAAAACCCGTTTTTTGTTTTCCACAAACTTCAGATCAATGGCTAAGGATGAATCTGAAGGTAATCAACAATGTGGAAAGAAAAGGCAGAAAGGAAAACATCGAAAAGGAGAAAGACACAGGATTTTGGTCAAGAGGAAACCCATTTTTTGTTTTCCGCAGACTTCATATAACCGGTCGAGGATGGATCCGATAGAGATCGATGGTGTGGAAAGCTAAAGGGGGGAAAGGATAAGGTGAGAGCAGAAAGATATGAAATTGAGCCTCAAGAAAGCTACAAGCACGTTTTTCACGATCCGCTTCCTGCCATTTTGACCCCAGATCGACGGCCTAGAATGAATCTTGAGGAAATCAAAGCCCCAAAATGATTTCGTTGGGTGAACCTACGCACTCAAAGTCTGGAGGCGCTTGCATCATGAGAAACATGCTTAAATGACATGTTCTCTCCCCATTGGATATCGCGCTCAGAAATCAGAGCCGCAAAAGTCATGGTAGGCAGCGCGATGAGGAAAAAATGAACACTCAAGATAAACAGGAGCATATCTATGGCGGGAAATTATTTTGCTGGTTAAAGACGCGGGGAAGGATAAAAAAATGTTGAAGGTCGGGAAATCCTATGATTGGTGGTTTTTAGCAAGCGAGCTTAAGTCCCTGCTGTCAAAATTCTCAAACTGATTCACCATGTGTGTTCCAACGTGCTTTTTTGTTTGGTTTCATGATCATGATGAATGCTAGATCAACATTTTGTTAATATTTTCATTTCCATACTGCAACTGTTTTTGGCTCTGTTTCAAGGTTGGTCTTGGGAGCCTATGATACTATAAATATGCCCTCAATAGAGGAAGATAGGGTTGGAACCCGTGAGAATTATGTGTTATGCATTTTGTTATCTATTGCTAATAAAATTGCAAAGTTGAATGTTGGTTTGTTGTTGGATAGATTCATGTGTATCTCGTAGTTATAGTCTGTTAGCTCATTGACCATGAAGTTCCAGACTTGGAAAAATCAGATTATTTTGGATGGAGAAGTAAAATGAAAAGTTACTTGAAGCAATTCAGTGTTTGGTAAATAGTGGTTAATACACCTAACTAGCCCAACAAGAAGACAAAGCCAGCAGTTGAGAAAGACAATAAATTTGCATTGAAGTTATTGATGTACAAACTCTCAAGCCCTATCAAAGAAAGCATTGGAAAGTACACTTCAACAAAGGATCTACGGTTCAACATGGAAGAAGAACACCAAAAGAGGAGTCAAGACAAAGAAAAGGAAGCAAAAGTCAAAGATGAAAAGAAAGAAGAAAAGCAAGTACACGCTTCAGATACAAGTGAAGGTAAGTACTCTTCAACGAATGATAACTCTGAATGTAATGATGATGAAGTTGTTCTTACAGAAGATGAAAAAGAAATTTTGTTGAAATCAAATAATGCATTTACAAGCACTTTGACAGATACTCATCTTAGATCCAATCCAACACTCAAGAATAAAATGTTGAGGTCATTTGAAAAATACAAAGAGTAGACAAAAGCTTTGTTAATGGAGTCAAAACTCAAGAACATAGACTTGCAAGTTAAGTTGCAATATCAAAATGATGAAATCAAAGAATTAAAGATTGGATCAGCAAAAGATAAAGAAGAGATTGGTGTAGATCCTAAAGAGCTTGAAGAAGCGAGATGGGCTAATACTGATCTAAAGATCCAGTTGGAGGAAGTTAAAAGAATAGAAAATGTTATGAAGCTTTAGCTGAAAGAAAAAGAAAAAGAAAATCAAAGACTTGAAATGGAAATTGTTGGTCTTAGAAAGAAAATTGAGAAGTCAAAAGATCATGTGAATTTCAATGAAAATTCAGTCATTCTGGATGAATTTCTAAAGTGTAAAAGGCTTTCCTCTGACAAGTCTGGCCTTGGGTTTGAGAAGGAAGAAGAAAAATTGAAAGAAGTCTTGTGGTCCCCCAGAACTCCTGAAGCTGGATCCAACAAGGTTGTTCATGCACCTGCACATGTGAACAAAGAAGTTGAAAATTCAAAAGTACCTCACGAAGCTACTCCCACTCATCAAGACCATTCATATGAAAGAAGAAGAACAACTCCAAGATGGAGCCAAACTTCAAGGTATGAAAATAGATTTAATGGCTATTATTTTTCTTGCTCTAACTTTGGTCACAAACCAATGAATTGTGTAGATGGAAGAAAGAGTAATGGACATGTTGTTGCCACATGCCATACTTTAAGATGCTACATGTCTAGTGGGTTTGGGAACAAAGCCCAAGAGTGTCCAAGCCAAAGAATTCAATCAAGGAGGAGTCCCTTATACACATCAGCAAGAAGAATCAGTAAACCTTGGAAGAAGACCGCAGCAAAAAGTTTTGAAGATCAAAAGAGAAGAACCTACAGTCAAGGACATGCTCAAGTTGATCAAAGAAGTGATGGAAGTTTCACCTACTCAGTCAGGTGCTGGTCATGCAACCAATTTCGTCACTTTGGAGCACATTGTCGAAATATGAGATGTCATGATTGCAATGGACTTGGGCACAAAGCTCAAGATTGTTGGAATACCATGAGAAGACTAACATACAACTCAGCCAAGAAAACCAAAAAAGACAATGGAGAAAATGATGAAAAGATAGATTCCAAGAAGCAAGTATGGATGAAGAAAAACATTGTGCTAAATTCGAATGAAATTAAGGATCAGCGCACAAGTGAAGATGGCTACCATATGGAAAGTCATTCTTGAAGTCTGTTAATGACTTTAAGAACTCCATGATTTCATTATTGGAGGATGTACACAATGGGAAAATGATGGATGCTCCAAAAGAAGGAACAAGTCCTAGGATCATGTTTGTACAAGGAAAACTAATGGAAGGCAGGGATCAATTTTGGAAAGACAAGTTTAGTGCAATTCGTCATGCTGATAGGGGGAGTATTGTTAGCTAACAACCTGGTGAATCTTGAAGAAGCATTCTTGATGCATGCTTACCTTTTTATGAATTTATTAATGCATTCAAATTATGGATATGTTTGGAAGGAAATTTTTGTGATAGTATGAACAAAGGAATCATGTGACAAAGTACGACAGGAAGATTCAGAAGTCAAATAGCAGCAATAGTACAAGATTTTACAATTTTTGGTTATGGCAATTAACATCAGAAGCATCATTCTTCAAGCCCGATTGAAAGCACAAAAGTACAATCGTGACAATGAAGCTTAAGAATCCGAACTCAAGTAACATGGAGGTATGTAATTTGGAGGACAAAATTGAAGGACTAGATCATTGGATGATTTAGTAATCAGATAAGAAATGACATGAGTATGGACAGTATGTGTGAATATCAAGAAAGCCCAACAAAAGTACATTTTTGAAGAAAATACTATTAAGCTAGTTTTAGGCAAGTCTACTTGAAAGGGAGAGTCTATGTCAGATTTCTACTCTGAAATATATTGGTTGATAGCTGATTGATAGGGGGAACAACATGCTAAAAAAAATTCAAATGTTCGGTTACAATAATAGAAATAGTTTTCATAATTGAATATGGCAAGGATGATCTCAAAGGATCACACCCAGGGCAGTGAAAGGGGGAGTGTCTATAAAATCTGTAGATGGAAAGTGATGAAAGACTCGGCATATAATTTCAAGGATATATTTTTTTTGGCATTGTGAAGCCTTTAATGGTTGATTGCTCCTTTGTCATTAATGTCAAAGGGGGAGCGGAATCAGGTTGCCATCGATGACAAAGAGGGAGATTGATGAATATGATTGTCATTGATGACAACATTAATGACAAAGATTAATAATCATGACTTGGAGACCACATGGCATGGCTTGAGGGCTTGGGAAAACCATGACATGACAAAGAAGTGATAAATTGGCATGATTGGGCTTTGGAATACCAAAGTGGGCAAATGACCCATTCTGTGGTCATTTCTGAGAAGAGTGTTTACTTGTGGCTTGATAAGGTGTTGGAACACTTGGACATAATGTATGATGAACCCAAGGTTAGTGAAACTTGATGGTCATGTGAAGAAGATTAAAAACCTACATATATATACACTTGAATTTGTAAAAGGTGAAATGGTGGGCCCAGATTTGGAAGTTTGTTTAAAATAAAGTCAAAATAAAAAATTATTTACCTTGCTGAAGTCAGCCCTATAATGTGGATATGGACACGGCTCAAATGTGTATATAAACACATTTGTCATTATCCGAACAAGAGGAACGATTAAAATTAAATATCTAGAGCTCGCAACTGTGGCTATTTCGGGGAAGCATATTTTTCTCGAGCAGCAATCGCACTAAAGCAAGAAGTGTGGATTTTGGGTGGAGAATTCGAAGAGTGAGACAGACACAGTTTCAATGAAGTTTATCCTTTCCATTCTCTGATTTTTGGGCATGAGAATATCACTGAGGAAACAAGTGTATTAAATCATTCTAACTTTGAATGTGCGACCTGGGATCATTTTTTTGTATTTGCAAATATCATGAGGTAAATTGTAAAAGAGGATCGCAGCATCTAAATAATGAAGGGTTGAGGAATATCTACGGAAGTATGAGAGGTTTAAATTAAATTCTAATGTATTTTGGGTATGTAACAACACTAAGGAAGTCGCAGCTATTGATGATACAAAACTCAGGTATCAAGTAAAGAAGGAAGCGTTCCACTCCCTCTAGCAGCGATCATCTATTTTTGGTAGCGATTCTCTTTGTTTTGACAGAGTTCTGATACTTGAAAGGTTGGATCCACTTGTATGAATTGTGGACATCGTTCGATTAAGAAGAGCAGCGATCTGGTTTAGGTGGTTGTGTGGTTGCATTGGAAAGTATGCAAGAATCAAGTGGAAACCGTGGAAATCTATCTCAACACCAAGGAGTATATCATTTTAATTACAACGAGCTTCTTTTATTCATGATCACCTACAGAAAGGAAGAAGGTGTAATAGATGAATCTCTATTAAATAAGTAAGTGAATTCGTGTGGATGAATTTGCAGGTAAAGGAGCTCTGATTTTTGTGTGTATACCTGCTAAGGGAGCCGCAGGAAAATGTTGGTGAGAAGATGTATGGAGGAAAAGACTGAGATGTTCGGGTGTGCATTGTGGTAGCTGTAAGAAGTTATGAAGTTTTGAACTCTTCCTTGCAGTAGAGACGATTTTAGTTTTGGTCAAAGTCTGAAATCTATAGTTACTTTTTTAAACAATCCCGAAGTTTAAAGAGAAGTAATTACAGTCTATCACTATTGTAAGGGTGCAGTAGTTGGAGAGTAAGATTGTCACAACTTCTCAATGTGGTGCATGCATAAAGTGATATTGACAGAATGAAGATGAACCTACAGGCAGAATGATGAAATCGTGAACAGAGGTGTAATGATGGGATTGAAGACATGATGATGATGTGATAGTAAGGACAGTCTGATGACATGTTGTGACAGAAGTGAAAGGGGGAGTGTCTATAAAATCGTAACATGGAAAGTGATGAAAGACTCGGCATATAATTTCAAGGATATATTTGTCTTTGGCATTGTGAAGCCTTTAATGGTTGATTGCTCATTGCTCATTTGCCATTAATGTCAAATGGGGAGAGGAATCAGGTTGCCATAGATGACAAAGGGGGAGATTGATGAACATGATTGTCATTGATGACAACATTAATGACAAAGATTAAGAATCATGACTTGGAGACGGCATGGCTTGAGAGCTCAAGAAAACCATGACATGACAAAGAAGTGATAAATTGACATGATTGGGCTTTGGAACACCAAAGTGGGCAAATGACCCATTCTGTGGTCATTTCTGACAAGAATGTTTACTTGTGGCTTGATAAGGTGTTGGAACACTTGGAAATAATGTATGATGAACCCAAGGTTACTCATGTGAAGAAGATTAAAAACCTACATATATATATACACACTTGAATTTGTAAAAGTTGAAGTGGTCGCCCAGATTTGGAAGTTTGTTTAAAATATTTAGTCAAAATAAAAATTTATTTACCTTGCTGAAGTCAACCCTATAATGTGGATATGGAAACGGTTCAAATGTGTATATAAACACATTTGTCATCATCCAAACAAGAGGAACGATTAAAAATAAATATATAGAGCTAGCGATTGTGGCTATTTCGGGGAAGCATTTTTTTCTCAGGTAGCAGCTGCAGTAAAGCAAGAAGTGTGGATTTTGGGTGGAGATTTCGAAGACTAAGGCAGACGCAGTTTCAATGAAGTTTATCCTTTCCGTTCTCTGATTTTTGGGCATGATAAATCACTGAGGCAACAATTGTATTAAATCGTTCTAGCTTTGAATATGCGACTTGGGATCAATTTTTTGTATTTGCAAATATCATGAGGTAAATTGTAAAAGAGGATCGAAGCATCTAAATAATGAAGGACTGAGGAATATCTACAGACGTATGAGAGGTTTAAAGTAAATTCTGATGTATTTTGGGTTTGTAACAACACTAAGGAATTCGCAGCAGTTGATGAGACAAAACTCAGGTATCAAGTAAAGAGGGAAGCATTCCACTCCCTCTAGTAGCGATCCTCTATTTCTGGTAGCAATTCTCTTTGTTTTAACAGAGTTCTGATACTTGAAAGGTTGGATTCACTTGTATGAACTTTGTACATCATTCCGGAGGCTCGTTCGATTAAGAAGAGCATCGATCTACTTTGGGTGGCTACGTGGTTGCATTGGAACGTATGCAAGAATCAAGTGGAAACCGTGGACATCTATCTCAACACCAAGTATATCATTTTAATTACAACGATCTTCTTTTATTGATGATCACCTATAGAAAGGAAGAAGGTGTAATAGATGAATCTCTATTAAATAAGTAAGTGAATTCATGTGGATGAATTCGCAAGTAAAGGAGCTCCGATTTTCGTGTGTATACCTGCTAAGGGAGCCGCAGGAAGATGGTGGTGAGAAGAAATATGGAGAAAAAGACTGAGATGTCCGGGTGTGCATTGTGGCAGCTGTTAGAAGTGATGAAGTTTTGAACTCTTCCTTGCAGTAGAGAAAAATTTAGTTTTGGTCAAAGTCTGAAACATACAGTTACTTTTTTAAACAGTCTAGAAGTTTGAAGAGAAGTAATTACACTCTATCACTATTGTAAGGGTGCAATAGTTGGAGAGTAAGATTGTTACAACTTCTCAATGTGGTGCATGCATAAAGTGATGTTGACAAAATGAAGATGAACCTACAGGTGGAATGATGATATGTGAATGATGAAATTGTGAACATAGGTGTAATGATGGGATTGAAGATGTGATGATGATGTGATAGTAAGGACAGTCTGATGACATGTTGTGACAGAGATGTAATGATGGGATTGAAGACATGATGATGATGTGATAGTAAAAGTAAAGACATTCTAATGACATGTTGTGAAAGAATTGACAAATTGGCAGAGTTGAATTTTGACATGACAGTGATGGTTGTGATGTATGAAATGTAATGTGATAGATATGTACTTGTAATACAAGTTGGGTTTTGCACATGCTTTCTTAGTAGGATCTAAGAAAAACTAGGTAAGGTCTTAGATAAAGAGTTGACGCTCTTTGTTTCAGTAGGTGCTGAATTACCTCACAGTCGCAGCCGTTTGAAATACAAAAGGATTACAATATTATATCGTCTGTTTCTATGCAATGTGTTGATGATTGTGTGTTTTATTTGATGAATGAATTGACTATTGACGCTTAGTTTATTGATGAATATGATGTTGAATTGAATGTTAAATGATGACTTAAGTTTTAGAGTTAAACTTAAGTTAAAATTTAAATTAAGTCCAAGCTCATCAATTCACCCCCTCCCCCTCTCAGTGAGCCATTGTGTCTAACACAAAACATTATAATTTTGAACAATAGATTTTTAAGGAATGTACGTAAAAAATCATCAAAACAATCGAGTTAGAACTTATCAATAATAACTCTATTTGAGTGTCACAATTATAAAACCAATCAAGATCTAAAAAGTATGTATCATGTTCAACATGTTTCAAATCAGAAATAAGATCGTAAAGGAATGTCGTCTTCAATTATTCTTCCATAGTCAACTTTTGACATCTTTCATCTTCTAGCTTTAAATTTTTTATTTGATTTAAACTTCAACTTTATGCAAGCTACGCATACCAAATGACTATATTGGAAGCATATGACATCAAGTTGATAGTCTTTAAAGTGAACGTCACTTCCAATTTGATGTGTTTCTTGAAAAAATAACCTTTCAATAGAATTGACCCTCTTTCATATATAAAACCTGTGTCATCATAGTCCTCCAATAATTTCATCTTTCTCTCTGTGCATCGCATCAAATAATATGTGACATTTTCATTGTTGTCTATGGGTGCAACCGCAACAAACACATCTCTTGCATGTAAATAAAAACATTGAATTTGAGAAATTCATCATCATTAAATCAAACAACTTTCATATATATATATATATATTAGACATTCAAGTAAAAGTTCTTTAAAATAAAAAATGGCATTTATTAAAGTGTACATAAAGTTACATTCTCTAACAAGATCAAAAATTCTATCACCATCACTTGATATTGCAATGTTCTCTTATTGCAACTCCTCAAATCTTACGAGTGGCATTTTACCTTTTCGATTAATTTTGTTGTGTTTCCAAGGTTTAACATAATTGACATTGATGTTTTCACAAACGTCTATTGATTCAGTGTCCTCCATGCAAATAAGACAAAAGCATGTTAGCTTCCTAATATCAAATGAAAACACATTTTGGAAGCTTTTTGTTTTGATTGAGTGTAAATCTCGAGTTCCATGAATGGTGCTAGCATCATATGGGATTGATCTGTCTACATCTTAGATTCCAATATGCCAAAAAAACTTTCCCAACATAAACAATTTACATGTACATGTGAGTAAAATGTTACTAGATGTACATGTTAAAGTCATTCCAAGTTGAATAAATTTGTTTTGAAAACAAGTTCATACCTGTGCACATCCTTTGATTGTTGATTACACTCATGGCTGACATTTACACAACACCATTGAACTACTTGATTAACATGTTAGGATTGTAATCCTCCCTTGTCCAAATTGGTCAATTATGCCTAAATTAGGAGTCTTTTCAGTCATTATTGAGTCACTAGTACCATTGGGTCCACATGGCCTAATTGGGCCACTTGTACCAGTTACTAGAGTGTGGGGAACACTAATTAAGGTTGACTTCCATTGACTGCGCTTGCAAGCATTAGTTTAGGCACCTCCTAGACCAATCCCTACAATTTAGGATCCACTACGAATGTCAGCACTAACCTCCTTCAGTTGAGTTCAGTAGGTGACTAGTCAATCCTAGTAAGGAGCCAGTTACATTCAGTTATATTCAATTAGCACCAGTCATTTATTAACTAGATGTGAGAAGGCGCATTTTCTCACCTACCACATCAGTTAGACTAGTTTAACTGATTCTAACTCATTTAGACACCGATTTAGATAACTAGAGCTAACTAGCTAAGTCGTGATAGTGATTTAGACATGTCCAGTTATCCATTTAGTTAGTCTGAGTTGACCACTTCGAATTTCCTCTCATGAACTCGAATTGTCTGGCTATTAATACCAGTGTAATGCATTGTAATAAGTATCCTTTACTTTTTTATGAATGAAATAATTATACACCTACAACCCATCTTTTGCACTATTTCATGTCAATTCTGAGTAAATTGGTTGTGAGATCTATTTGTGAGTTTTTTATTGGTTCATAGATTCCTGTAAGCTCAATTTTTATATGGTATCAGAGCCTCAACAGGACAAGACATTTCTTATTCTACGTATTTCATGCTGGATCGAAATTTTTGAGCAAAATTATTCATACCAACTTTGCACTAGAAGTGGAGAGTTTACCACATTATTCCTGGGCAAAGGAATTGTTGATCAAGCTTGCTTGATTGACTAAGTCGGGTGTGAAGCAAACTCCAAAAGTGCAAGTTGTTGACCTTTTTTTGTCTGTTTTCTTGTGATTTGCAGGATTCTCAATCAATTTCACTACATTCGTTGCAGCATCATAATGGCCTCTTCTGTGAATATTCTCACTCCTTTCAACTACCATTAGTGGAAGGAGGACATTGAGATTCAACTTCACTCCAAAGGAATCTACAGAGTCATCATGGACACAGAGCTAGAGTCGAATCATGATGTAGACAAAGCAAAATACTGGAATAGATGAAGCATATAGATTTTGGTGCCTTTCAATTGCTAAGGATCTTCACTTCCACATAACTAGATTGAAGGCTCCCAAGGATATTTGAGACCAACTTGCTACTCTATTTGATAAGCAAGATACTTGATGATCTATTAGCTAGAGAATGAGTTGATATCTCTAGACCCGAGCAACTTCAAAACCATGAATGACTTCTTCACCAAATTCAAGCACCTGGTGCTCCACTTGAAGCTGTGTAAAGTTGAAAAGGAGGATGATCAACTCATCCTTGCCATCCTTTCAAAACTTGGTTCAGATTACTCAGTTTTTGTGTCCACCTTTCATACCGGGAAGCTCACAATCCCGAATTGGAAGATGACCACCCTCAATGCCTTCATTGAGTCTCTCACCAATGAGCATGAAAAGCTTGTCCAAATGGGGATCATCAAATCTTCCAAGGATCAAGCCTTGTATGTTGTGGACCCAAAGCTACGAATGGAAAGGGGAAGCAAAAGAATACAAACATTGAGCCTCCTAAGGAGAAGGAGCAGTTTGATGAGTCCTCACGTTTGAGGAGAAACAAGAAGAAGGGAAAAGAAAAATTCATTTGTTCTTACTGTGAAAGGGGCTTCCATCCAAAAAGGTCTTGTATGAGGAGAACCATTGCTCAAATGGGTCTTCTCGTAGAGCAAAATAACATCACTCTACCTGCTGGCGCAAGGAAGGATGACTATGGAGAAAAGACTGAAGAGCTAGAGGAAAGATGCAATGCACTAACTGCTAGTTGTTCAAAAACACATGCTTTCCTCATCGATTTAGGAGCTTCAAATCATATGGTTGCATCCAGAGAATAATTTTCTTCATTACAGTCTACTGATGGTCGTAGCATTCACATGGGTGATGACAATCAAATTTTAGCTAAAGGGAAGGGTTCTATCAAGTTTGAACATGGAAAGTTCAATGATGTACTTTATGTGCCCTCCTTAGCTGCAAATATGTTATATGTATACTAGATGACTCACACTGGCCCTCCAAAGCAAGTGATATTTGGTCCTAACCTAGTGGAGATCATGGTGTTAGCACCATTTCTATGCTAAGTAATTGGTAAGGGATTTGGCCGGTAAATGGAGGAATAAGGTTTGTAAATTTTCATATCACGATACCTTAAAAAATGTTAATAAGGGTCTGCAGGTGTTTGAAGGGAGATTTATAGATTAAGAATGCCAAATACTTAAAGAAATTCTAATTTTTTACCTTGAAATGCATGTAAATGAAGAAATCTACTTCTAGTTAAATGATGACGGGAAATGGTCATCCTAGATGCACAGCGGAGGAGATCAAAGGCCATAAATTGTTTCCACCATGGAAAAATCGAGAGCGGAAAGGAGAAAAAGGGAGAGTTTCGATTGTGGAAAGTGATAAATCCGACTTCTGACCCCCGCCGTCTGGGATCTGACGGCCCAGAACGTTTCCGCTCAAGATCAGTGGTCCAACAGAAAGGCGAAGCGAAAAATGCAAGAAGTTTGATTTTGAAAGTTAGAATCCCGACTTCCAACTTCCGTAGTGCTAGATACGACAGCTCAGATCGCTTCTGCCAAAGATCAATGGTCTGGAAGAGAACAAAGTGCGAAGATTGGAATGATGGAAACTTAAGAATTTGCTCATAAAAGATAGAACTTTTGCCTTCCGCGATCTGCAGGATCGACGGCTCAGAACGTTTCCACCCAAGGTCAATTGCTCGGAAAGCATCAGCAGGGTGGAAATGTGAAAGATGAAATACCAAAGGATTTGGTTGTGAAAGTTTGAAGTTCTGCATTCCGCAATCCGCCAGATCAACAGTCCAAAAGAAAGTAGAGGGGCAGATATCGGCACAGGACCAATGGTCCGAAAATTTTTGGCACAGGATCAATGGTCCGAAATAATCCCACAGCAAAAGGACAGAATTTGAAGGGTGTAAAGAGGAAAGGACATAAGTTTGGTCGTAAAAAGCAGAGATATCGCTTTCTGTTTTCCGCAACCCACAGCTTGATCTTAGATCGATGACTGAGGATGAATTGAGAGGAAATAAATGGTGCGAAAAGAAAAGGCAGAAAGGAAAACATCAGAAAGACGAAAGACACTGGATTTTGGTCAAGAGAAAACTCGTTTTCTGTTTTCCGCGAAGTTCAAATCAAAGGCTGAGGATGAATTCGAAGGTAATAAAAGGTTTAGAAAAAAAAGGCAGAAAGGAAAACATTGAAAAGGAGAAAGACAAAAGATTTTGGTCAAGAGGAAACCCATTTTCGGTTTTCCCCAGACTTCAGACAACCGATTGAGGATGGATCTGACATAGATCGACGGTGCGAAAAGCTAAAGGGGGGAAAGGATAATGCAGGAGTAGAAAGATATGAAATTGAGCCTCGAGAAAGCTACAAGCATGATTTTCGCGATCCGCTTCCTACCATTTTGACCCCAAATCGACGGCCTAGAATGAATCTTGAGGAAATCAATGCTCCAAAATGATTTCGTTGGGTGAACCTACGCACTCAAAGTGCGAAAGCACCTACACGATGAGAAACATGTTTAAATGACACGTTCTCTCCCTATTGGATATCGCGTTCAGGAATTAGAGCCTCAAAAGTCATTGTAGGGAGCGCGATGAGGCAAAAATGAACGATCAAGATCTAAACAGGAGCAGATCTATGGCAGGAAATTATTTTGTTGGTTGAATATGCAGGGCAGGATAAAAAAATGTTGCAGGTCTAGCAAAAATCCTCTGATCGGTCATTTTCAGCAAGTGAGCCTGAGTCCCTGCTTTCAAAATTCTCAAACTAATCCACCATGTGCATTCCAATGTGCTTTTTTGTTTGGTTTCATGATTGTGACGAATCTGCCAGATCAACATTTTGTTAATAATTTCATTTCCATACTTCAATTGTTTTTGGCTTTGTTTCGAGGTTGGTCTTGGGAGCCTGTGATACTATAAATATGCCCTTAATAGAGGAAGACAAGGTTGGAACTCGTGAGAATTGTGTGTTATGCATTTTGTGATCTATTGCTAATAAAATTGCAGAGCCGAATGCTGGTTTGTTGCTATAGAGATTCATGTGTATCTCATAGTTACAGTGTGTTATCTCCTTTCCCTTGTGCATGTTTTTTCGGTTAAACTTGCCATTATGTATTCTTCATATCTAGAATAAGTGTATAATAGCTCAGAATTCATATTGCTATGCTTTGCCTATTGTTTCAGGTATTCACCAAGCCTTCCTTCCAAAATTGATGCAGAATTCATCTCTTAGGTGCTCTATGTTGATAGATTGTTCTTGTTCTTTCTTTATCACGAGACAAACTGCTATTTGACTTTAACCGAGTGCTACCTTTCCTTTGTAGATATTCACTTGCAAAATGTTCTGTAATTCATGAATATTTGTGACTCCATAGCCCAATTTATGCTTGCCTTGTTTCAACCACAAACTCAATCTAAATTTTGTTTTATTTTGATATATGGACATGTTAAAAAACTGTGAGAGATCCCTCTCTAGAAAGGAAGAAGCCAACTCCCTCTCTTAGAGTGGTTTTGTTGTTACCTTGGGATTTACCTTCCACAACCTTGGGTACATTCTGAGTGTTAACAAATTGGCATCATTGCCGTGGAACAAAAGTGCAAATCAGCCTTGGGAAACAACAAAGATTCCAAGAAGAAAGGGTTTATGTGGGCAAACAAAGACTTTTGCATTTGAAATAGGTTGTATATTTTCCCCGACGACTCCACGGTTTTTTCTAGCAAGATTTCAGAAGGCATACTAGCTCCCAGGGGGTCACATACACGAGGAAACAGAAATTAATCCTATAGTTTCAGATTTGATTGTTGATGGTGAATAACAGTGAAACATCAATAACATTGTACATCCTTCACCTAGTGACTCCACCTTCAAATACTTATCTTCATAATGTTCTATGGCGAGTCCACTAGGGAAAGGTTGCGAAGTTTGAGGAGTTGATTCAGTTACTTCATCATCAAGATGGGATCTGTAGCTGTAATGTATGATCCTATGAATCATGCTCACATTCTTGGTTTTCCAGATCAAATACATAAGGTAGATTGGAAAACATATCCTCGAAGATTCAAAGATCCAAAGGGTGATGATGTTGCCCTTCAGTTGATTAAATTTCATATGTATATACATAAGTTGGGGGTTAAATTGCATGAGGATTCTTTAATGAAAATGTTCATGACTAGTTTAGAAGGAAATGCAAGGTCATGGTATAACGGGCTGCCAACAAGGAGTTTATAATCCCTCAGAGACTTTCATACAATATTCCATGAACATTTTAAAGATCGGTATCCTTCTTTGCTGCTAGTTCTTGAGGTAATGGAAGATTCCATGAACTTTTTAGAAGTGGAAGATAAGCAAGATGATTAATCATGCCATCAATCCCAGCCTATGGAAGAAACAACAGTTTGCCATGAGGGGTTAAATCACAAGAAGGAAGATGAGAAGAGTGAACAACTAGAACCTGCTCCACATTCCAATCCTTCTTTTTATGAGTTGGAAGATAATCATCCTAGTGATGTACATGAAGAGACTCATCCTAATTTTCCTTATGAAGAGTGCAATCAGCATGTTGAAAATTGTGTTAGTGATATTTTTAAAGAAGATTTCATCATGCCTAGATATAATGAATGTGAATATGGAAACTTGGATGATGCACCTCAAACAACATACTGCAATAATGGATCGGATCACCAAGAAGAAGAGGGGGACTCCAAATGGGATACTTCTTTATGTTTTTTAGATTCAGAAATTACTTTGCTTGATTCTATGGAAAAACACAATGATATTTTCTTTGAAACACTTGTAACGACTCAGGTTTTAAATTATGAGATTCTAGATGAAGAAGTTGATGTCTCACTTGCAAATGGTCACGAGCATTCCTTGCATGGTTTGCAGTTGGAGCAGCCTTGTCATGGAAAACACATAACATGATTTTTTGCAGGTTGCCATGATCTAGTAGCTGATTACATGGAGAAGCTTTGCAGCAGTAATGGTTGGTTATGCCTTAGTAGTAAACATCAATTTCTTTATCATAACCTTTTTCCATTAAGTTCTTCCTTTCTGTTTTTAATCAAGCATGAGGAGAAATTTGGTTATGGGATCATTTGCTTGATTAGCTTCACTGGAAGTCAGAAGTTACTTGACTGGGCATTGATGCTCAGTAAGTAGGGTAGGTAGGTGTGAATATGCTCGACATGGTGAGCATTTCTTTCAGTACTTTTTCAGTTTGTTTCAACATCAGTTTAGAATTTTGTTTTCAAATCATTTTGGGAATTTCAAGAAATATTGAGAGCCGCCCAATGAATTTGGCAACTGGACTATGAGGTTCTTTGCTACCTCGCAGGGAGGATAACATCTCGAGTTGGAGCCAGTTGTTAGCACCATTTTTGGGCGAAGTAATTGGTAAGGGATTTGGCCAGTAAATGGAGGAATAAGGTTTGTAATTTTTCATATCATGATACCTTAAAGAAAGTTAATAAGGGTCTGCAGGTGTTTGAAGGGACATTTCTAGATTAAGAATGCCAAATGCATGTAAATAAAGAAATCCGCTTCTAGTTGAATGATGACAAGAAATGGACGGCCTGGATGCGCAACGTAGGAGCTCAAAGGCCAAAAATTGTTTTTGCCAAGGCAAAATCGGGAGCAAAAAGGAGAAAAAGGGCAACTTTCGGTTGTGGAAAGTGATAAATCCAACTTCCACCCCCCATAATCCAGGATCCGACGGCCCAAAACATTTTTGCCCAAGATCAATGGTCTAGCAGAAAGGTGGAAGCGGAAAAGGCAAGAAGTTTGATTTTGAAAGTTAGAATCCCGATTTTCGACTTCCGTAGTCTGAGATCCAACGATTCAGAGCGCTTCCGCCAAAGATCGACGCTCTGGAAGGGAACAAAGGGTGGATATTTTTAAGCGGGAAACTTAAGAATTTTGTCATTAAAGATAGAACTTACACCTTCTGCGATCCAAAGGATCGACAACTCAAAACATTTCCACCCAATATCAATGACTCAAAAAGGATCAGCAAGGAAGAAGTCAGAAAGCGGAAATACCAAAGGATTTGGTCGTGAAAGTTTGAAGTTCTGCATTCCACAATCCACCAGATCTATGGTCTAGAGTGCTTCAACCAGATCAACGATCCAGAGTGTTTCCACCAAAGATCAATGGTTTAGAAGGAAGCAGAGGGGCGGTGATCGAAAAGCGGGAAACTTGAGAATTTGGTTGTGAAAAGTCAAAATCCCACTTTCCGCAATCTACAAGATCTACGATTCAAAGAGCTCCCACACAAGATTGACGGTCCAGAAAGTAGTAGAAGAGAGGAAATCGAAAACCAAAAATATAAAATTTTGGTCGTGAAAAGGTGAAGTTCCGCGTTCCACGATCCGCAAGATCAACGGTCTGAAACGTTTTGGCATAGGATCAACGATACGAAATAATCCTGCAACAAAAGGACAGAATCTGAAGGGTGAAAAGCAGAAAGGATAGAAGTTTGGTCATAAAAAGCAGTGATCTCGCTTTTTGTTTTCCGCAGCCCACAGCTTGATCTCAGATCGATGGCTACGAATGAATCCGAAGGAAATTGACGGTGTGGAAAGAAAAGGTGGAAAGGAAAACATCGGAAAGGCGAAAGACATAGGATTTTGGTCTAAAGGAAACCCTTTTTCATAGACTTCATATCAACGGCTGAGGATGAATCCGAAGGAAATCAACGGTGTGAAAAGAAAAGGCAGAAAGGAAAACATCGGAAAGGCAGAACACACGGGATTTTGGCCAAGAGGAAATCCGTTTTTCATTTTTCACGGATTTCACATCAACGGCTGAAGATGGATTGTTATACCAAAATATTGTCACCATCATGTGATAAGACTCTCAACATACCTATTTGCCCTTAATCCCAGCACTTGGAGTGGAAATCCATACCATTTATCAATCTTTCACAAAAATACTCAGCACCGTGCTTTCCCCTTTATCCATGAGTGGTACTTTGCTCGCACTGCCTAGCCCTTAGTCCATAAGCGTTTCTTACCTGAATCGCTCTGTCATTGAAGGAGAAAAGTAGTACCCTGTGTAAAATGGGAAAAAGAGAAGTTTCTCGAGGCTTCTAGATCATGAGCCTCGTGTCCTCCCTTATCCCTATCATTGTGGGTCAGTTGAGCTCTAGATCCCCCATCCTAGGATCTTAGAGGCCACCTCATCCACAAATCTCTCAACCATCCCTATCCATTGAGCCTTATAAATATGCAAGCTCATGTCCATGGTTGAGGGGAGAACTCTTAAGGTATTGTTATGTTGTTGGATTGATTGCTTGGCCCAAGCCATTAGAGAGCACAGAGAGAAAAATTTGGAGGTTATGGGGATGAGAGTGTTTGGTTTCATGGAGATGCATGTCAACACTAAGGCTTAATTGGTTGTAAACTTCTCCATTTTATCTTAATGCAAAGCTGATTTCTCTCCCACATTACTGTTGTTGTTTGATTTCACATGTATATGTTGTTAGATTCCTTAGTCACTAACATGGATCAGTAGATTATATTCTGGCAGCTTTGATGTGTTTGCGTGTTTAATCTGATTGCAGGTACACTGGGTTACTATCGAAGCATCACATTCCAGGTATCTACAGTGTCCAGGGAGGGTCTTCAACCTTTGTCGTTCATTTGTTCTGGATCTAAACCATTCAGACCAGTGGAACACCTTACTGTTCGCAGAAGGTGAAATATTCCAGCTAACATGGATACGGTCGAGATCGACGGTGCGAAAAGCTAAAGGGAGGAAAGGATAAGGCAGGCACAAAAAGATGTGAAATTGAGCCTCAAGAAAGCTACAAGCACGTTTTTCGCGATCCGATTCTCGCCATTTTGACCCCAGATCGATGGCCCAGAATGAATCTTGAGGAAATAAATGGCCTAGAATTATTTTGCTCGGTGAACCTACGCACTCAAAGTCAGGAAATCCTGTACAATGAAAAACGTGCTTTAATGACGTGTTCTCCCCCTATTAAATGTTGCGCTCAAAAGTCATTTTAGGGAGCACGATGAGGCGAGAATGAACGGTTAAGATATAAACAGGTGCAGATATGAAGAAATCTAACTTAAAAAATGAAATTTCTCATTTATACATTATGTCAAACATTTGTGGTTTTAACTTTAAAAATTTATGTCAAATACTAAAACATTCTTTAAGCAGATGAACACAATAATTTTGGTCCAATGACAGGGATAAACCTCACTGCTTGGGGAAAACCCTAGAAAGAAAATTTTCATTAAAGGAGAAAATCTCAGAAACTTTCCAACAACTCAAAAAAAATATTCTTCTGAACCGTACAGGAAAAATTTTCAAAATCACATCTACAGCAAAATACCTCGAAAAATGTGCCTGTTGTACAATATGACCTGTTGTACCTTCACACATGTGGGTACGGTCTGTACAGATCTATCACATGTGTGGATGTACGGATCTGTCAGTTATGTACTTTTTGTTGCCTCAAAATTCGTGCCACAACCAACAATAAATTATATTCATCCTGTTAATATTTTCTGTACTTTCTGCGTCAAGAAATGTGCCCACACATGGTTGTACGGATTTCTTTAGACTGCCATTAATGCTGCTTCAAATTCTGCATTAAATGTTGTCACTTGCATTGGAAATCATGCCAAGGGTTTTCTCTCTCCTCATTAATGGTGTGTTATCATGATTTGTCCTTTCTCATTGTTTTATACTTAGATTTTGTAACTACATCTATCAACTACCTAATCTAGGGTTGATAATTATTTACAAAATCAAGGGTCTACAACTTATCTCATTTTTTTATAATTAAACACTTTAGTTATTAAATACAACTTTTAAGTGAGACCCACTTTTCTAAAGTATAAAAAGCATTTACTTTATTTACATAAACGTCACAATGTTACATAAATACATAAGGACATAAGGACCAAAAACATCAACAAGATCTACGGCGGGAAATTATTTTTCTAGTTAAAGATGCAGGGAAATATAAAAAATTGTTGCAAGTCATGCATAAATCCTCTATCGGTCATTTTCAGCAAGCGAATCTGAGTCCCTGCTGTCAAAATTCTCAAACTGATCCACCATGCGCGTTCTAGGATGCTTTTGTGTTTGGTTTCATGATCATGGAAAATCAGTCAAATCAACATTTTGTTAAGGTTTTAATTTCCATACTGCAATTATTTTTTGTTATGTTTCGAGGTTGGTCTCGAGAGGTTATGATACTATAAATATGCCCTCGATAGAGGAAGACAAGGTTGGAACCCGTGAGAATTTTGTTTTATGCATTTTGTGATCTATTGCTAATAAAATTATAGAGCCGAATGTTGGTTTGTTGCTGTAGAGATTCCTATGTATCTTGTAGTTACAGTTTGTTATCTCCTTTCCCCTGTGCACAGTTTTCCCGTTAAACTCGCCAATATGTGTTCTTCATATATGGAATAAGTGTATAATAGCTCAGAATTCATATTGTTATGGTCTGGTATTGTTTTAGGTATTCACCAAACCTTCCTTCTGAGATTGATGTAGAATACATATCTTAGGTGCTCTATGTTGATAGTTTGTTCTTGTTCTTTCTTTATCACCAAACAAACTGATGTTTGACTGTAACCGAGTGCTACCTTGCCTTCTAGATTTTCACCTGCAAATTGTTCTGTAATTCGTGAATATTTGTGACTCTATAGCCCAATTTATGCTTGCATTATTTTCAACAACAAATTGAATCTGAATTTTGTTTTATTTTGATATATGGCCCTATTAAAAAAATGTGAGAAATCCCTCTCTAGATAGGATTAAGCCAACTCCCTCTCTTAAATTTTTTTGTTGTTACCTTGGGATTTACCTTCCACAACCTTGGGTACATTTTGAGTGCTAACACATGGATATCTCTATTGGGAACATCATAGCGAAAGGTGTTGCAAATCATGCCATTTTCAGAATCAGTGCACTCTCAGCTGCCACTTGAAAGGGGAGGTAAAAACATCCTATCTACTCCTTTTCCATATGATAAAGTTTCCACTATTATTTTAGAATCTGAAGCAGAAGACTAAGTTGTATCAGTTTATGAGATTGAAGATAAAGTTCACAGTGATTCATATCCAAATACAGTCCCTACTCCTAATCCTAAGTCCAAATTAGCACAAAAGGTTATTGGGGCAGCTGGGAAGATGACTGAAAATCCATCTGACATAAACAAGACAAGAAATCAGTTTCAGAAAGAGAACCTTGCGCTATGTCAAGCAAGCTCACTTCCTTTAGAGAGATGCAACAAACTACCTGTGAGATGCTACATGACAAGGTTTGGTCAACTGCACTACTCTCAGAAGAACAAAGTGGATCATGTCTCTCTTCCTCAAAAAAGAGACAAATTTTACATTTTGAGAGAAGATGGAGATTTCTACATGCCAGGCCCCAGGATACATGTGCACCGAAGAACAAGCATGTTGCTTTGCTACACCACAGAGATAAAGGTTCCAGCAACATTTTCTCAAGTTTTTAGCTTGAATCCCGATTTTACCTCCTTAGTTTGAGGGGGGGGGGGATTTTTCCCATTAGGTTTTTCCATGTTTCCTTGTCTATATTAAGCAGTTGCTTTTTGCATTTAGTTGTAATGCATGACCTATGGTCTTAGTTACCAGGGCCCAAAATTGTTGAAGTTAGCATTCAGGGGGTGTTAGGATTATAATCCTCCTTTGTCCATATTGGTCAATTATGCATAAATTAGGAGTCTTTTCAGTCATTATTGAGTCACTACTACCATTGGGTCCAAATGGCCTAATTGGGCCACATGTACCAGTTACTAGAGTGTGGGGAACACTAATTGAGGCTAACTCTCACTGACTACACTTGCATGCATCAGTTTAGGCGCCTCCTAGACAAATCCCTACAATTTAGGAGCCACTAGGGAGTCTCGACACCAACCTCCTTCAGTTAAGTTCAGTTGGTGACTAGTCAATCCTAGTTAGGAGTCAGTTACATTCAATTATATTCAGTTAGCACCAGTCATTGATTAACTGCATGTGGGAAGGCACCTTTTCTCACCTACCACATCAGTTAGACTAGTTTAACTGATTCTAACTGATTTAGACAACTGGAGCTAACTAGCTAAGATCCGATAGCGATTTAGACATGTCTAGTTGTCCATTCTATTAGTCTGAGTTAACCAATTCGAATTGTTTGGTTATTAATACCAGTGGAATGCATTGTAATAATTATCCATAACCCATTTTTTGCATTGTTTCAGGTCAATTCTGAGTAAATTGCTTATGAGATCTATTTGTGAGTTTTGTCTTGGTTCATAGATTCTTGTGAGCTCAATTGTTATATAGCACACACAAATCGATCCGAAGAATGGTTCATTTGATGCCTTCGAAGTGCTCGTTTTACACACGCCCCTGCACCATCATGCTCTCCCTTTCATTGACCAGTTTCAAAAAAATTCCAATGATGTTTAATATTTGTTTTTTTATGAAGACGACAAAGCCAGAAGAATGATCGTGAAGATTTAAATTTCCCTACACATCCATCTAACCATATCCAATGTTTATTCATTACAATTCTGTGTTTTCAATGAAACATAAATAATATCAAAACAATGTTGTACACTGTGCGGCCATCGCTGATATAGAAATGATATTCCTTGATGACGTGTTGATTGGCAATCATGCTTTTTATATCATCAACATTGTGTTGAGCATGCCTATATAGAACATGGACAAATATAGAAACTTGGTCATAATGATAATATTCACTTTGTATTTTTTTTTGTGCTTCAAATGTGTAAATCTCTACGAAATCATCCACAAAAAAAATAGTCCCTACTGAAAAAAGGTCACGTGATTGTTTTAACTGTATGTCTTGTCATCGTGCTTTATGTAAATGTTTGATGTATTTATAAATTTATTTTTCAAACTTCTTCAAAAACTTGGTAACACTGATTTTATCTTTTTGTCAATCTATCCTTTTCGAAAGAGCATTTGTAGAACTTTTTCCGACAATTCTACAAGTTCTCCAAACGCTCTTTCAAAAAGGATAGATTTACAAGAAGAAGAAATCAGTGTTACACAGTTTTTGAAGAAGTTTGAAAAAAAAAATTATAATACATCAAACATTCGCATAGATCACAATGGCAAGACATACAATTCAAACAATCACGTGACATTTTTTCAGCAGAGACTATTTTATCTGTGGTTGATTTTGTATAGAATTACAGATTTGAAGCACAAAAATAAATACGAAGTGAAAATTATCATTCTGACCAAGTTTCTATATCTGTCTATGTTTTATATAGACATGTTCAACTCAATGTTGATGATATAGAAAGCACGAATGACAATCGTCACGTGATCAAGGAATATCATTTCTTATCGGCGATGACCGCACACATGATACGCATTATGTACAACATTGTTTTGATATTATTTATGGTTCATTAAAAACACGTGAAATTGTAATGAATGAACATTGGATAATGTAAGATGGATGCGCAGGGAAATTTAAATCTTCACGATCATTCTTCTGGCTTTGTCGCGTTCATAAAAAGCAAATATTAAATATCGTTGGAATTTTTTTAAAACTTGTCATGGAAAAGGAGAGCACGATGGTGCAGGGGCGTGTGTAAAATGAGCACTTCGAAGGCATCAAATGAACCATTATGTTGATCGATTTCCAAACTTTGTCGACTCGCCAAGGCTTCAATCACTAGCTTAAAAAATGTGCCTAATAGCTATCATGCAAGTTAGCAATCTTGTTAAGACCTTATGGTCATAATGATAGTGAGTGTTAAAAAATTGAGCACCTTGAGAGAAAACAAACTACACAATAAGTATCCACATAATAAGAGCCAATATTTACATTGGGAAACCCTTTACCGAGAAAAACAAACCTCAAAAGTTATATCAACCACGTGAGGTTCTTTACAATGGGGTTCTTCAAGCCTTTAAATAGGATTCATTGCACCAAATACCATGGGATACCTAATACCACAGGCATATAAACCACCAAACATAAACTCATTAATATTCAAGTACATGCTAATCTAATTACTATTTTACCATGTCAAGATTAACCCAATATTCCCCCCTTTAAATTTGACTTGGGGTAAACCCCTACATACCTCAAATTTCATTAACAAGGTATTAGGATACAGCATGCCCCCTATCACCGAAGTCTACATATAAACTTTACACCAATGAACCATCAAACCAAGGGTACACTTGCCCATTTATATATGTGATAAACTTGCAACTCCATAAAAATGCTTAGAGTTGGATACCCAACATGTGGTTCTATGAAACATCAACATGTTCTATTGCTAGCATCCCTCATGCTCCAAATACAATTACATAAACCAAGTACTTATCCTATAATTGTATGCCCAAGCATAAGAAGCTATGAAACATCAACTTCATTGACCAAATATTTATCTACTTTAACTAGAGTAAGCCAAATCAAGATCTCCTTAATCGAGTACTTCTTCATCCACTACCCCTCCATATTCTTCTTCTATGTATTCTTCACATCAATCCATCTTCATCGAAGTCAAAGATTTAAGGAATCTCTCATGAGAAAGATTTATCCACCCAAACATTGCTCTAAAACCTTTCTTAATATATTTAAAAAACTAGAAGATGATCATCAAGAGGAAAGGACAGAAGTTTGGTAGTAAAATGCAGAGATCCCGCTTTCCCTTTTTCTATAGCCCATAGCTTTATCTCAAATTGACGGCTGAGGATGAATCCGAAGGAAATCAATGGTGTGGAAAGAAAACGTTGAAAGGAAAACATCGGAAAGGCGGAAGACACAAGATTTTGGTCAAGAGAAAACTCATTTTCCATTTTCCGCAGACTTCAGATCAACGGCTGAGGATGAATCCGAAGGAAATCAATGGTGCAGAAAGAAAAGGAGGAAAAGAAAACATCGAAAAGGCAAAAGACATAGGATTTTAGTCAAGAGGAAACCTGTTTTATGTTTTGTGTAGACTCCAAATCAACGACTAAGGATGGATCTGGTGGAGATCGACCATGCGGAAAGCTAAAGGGCGGGAAGGATAAGGCGAGAACGGAAAGATATGAAATTGAGCCTCGAGAAAGCTAAAAGCACGTTTTTCGCAATCTGCTTCCCGCCATTTTGACCCTAGATTGATGGCCCATAATGAATCTTGAAGAAATCAACGACCCGGAATGATTTCGTTGGGTGAACCTACGCACTCAAAGTGGGGAAGCACCTGCGCGATGAGAAACATGCTTAAATGGCGTGTTCTCCCCCTAGTGGATATCGGGCTCAGAAATCAGAGCCTCAAAAGACATTGTAGGGAGCGCGATGAGGTGAGAATGAATGATCAAGATCTAAACAGGTGCAGATCTGAAGAAATCTGACTTAAAAATGAAATTGCTTATTTATACATTCTGTCAAACGTTTGTAGTCACTAGGGTTTTAACTTTAAAATTTTATGTCAACTACTGAAACATTCTTTAAGCAAATTAACACAATAATTTTGGTCCAATGACCGGGCAAAACCCCACTGCTTGGGGAAAACCCTATAAAGAAATTTTTTCGTTAAAGGAGAAAATCTTAGAAACTTTCCAACAACTCAGAAAAATTATTCTTCTAAACCCTATAGGAAAAATTTCCAAAACCACATCTACAACAAAATACCTTGAAAAATGTGCTTGTTGTATAGTACGTCATGTTGTACCTTCACATGTGTGGGTAATGTCTATACGAATTTGTCACACGTGTGGTTGTATGAATTTGTCAGTTATGTACTTTTTGTTGTCTTGAAATTTGTGCCACAAAGAGCAATAAATTATGTACGACCTGTCAGTCTTTTTTGTACTTGTTTCCTCGAAAAATGTGCCAACACGTGGCTATACAGATTGCTTCAGGCTACCATTAATGTTGGTGCAAATTCTGCATTAAATGATATCACTTGCATTGGAAATCGTGCCAAGCGTTTTTGTTCTCTTTGGTCTTCAATCTCTCTCTCTCATCATTAATGGTGAGTTATCATCGTTTGTCCTTTCTCATTATTTTATACTTAGATTTTGCAACTACATTTATCAACTACCTAATCTAGGGTTGATAATTATTTACAAAATCAAGGGTTTACAACTAATCTCACTTTTTAATAATTAAACACTTTAATTATTAAATACAAATTTTAAGTGACACCCACTTTTCAAAACACATTCACTTTATTTACATAAACGTCACTTTGTTGCATAAATACATAACGACAAATTTTTTCAAGTCCTCTCATCACATTCACACCAAAAACGTCAACAAGATCTACGGCGGGAAATTATCATGTTGGTTAAAGATGCAGGAAAGGATAAAAACCGGTTGCAGGTCGGGTGAAAATCCTCTGATCGGTCATTTCAACAAGTGAATCTGAGTCCCTATTGTCAAAATTCTCAAACTAGTCCACCATGCACATTCCAGCGTGCTTTTCTGTTTGGTTTCATGATCATTGTGAATGTGCCACATCAGAATTTTGTTAAGATTTTCATTTCCATACAGCAATTGTTTTTAGCTATGTTTCGAGGTTGGTCTCAGGAGCCTATGATACTATAAATATGCCCTCAATAGAGGAAGACAGGGTTGGAACCTGTGAGAATTTTTTGTTGCATTTTGTGATCTATTACTAATAAAATTGCAGAGTCGAATGCTGGTTTGTTGTTGTAGAGATTCCTGAGTATCTTGTAGTTACAGTCTGTTATCTCCTTTCCCCTATGCTTGTTTTTCCCTTTAAACTCGCCATTATGTGTTCTTCATATCTAGAATAAGTGTATAATAGATTAGAATTCATATTGTTATGCTTTGGCTATTGTTTCAGGTATTTGCCAAGCCTTCCTTCCAAAATTAATGCAGAATTCATCTCTTAGGTGCTCTGTGTTGATAGATTGTTCTTGTTCTTTCTTTATCACTAGACAAACTACTATTTGATTGTAACCAAGTGCTACCTTGCCTTTGTAGATATTCACATACAAATAGTTTTGTAATTCATGAATATTTGTGACTCCATAGCCCAATTTATGCTTTCCTTGTTTCAACCACAAACTGAATCTGAATTTCATTTTATTTTGATATCTGGCCCTGTTAAAAAACTGTGAGAGATCCCTGTCTAGAAAGAAAGAAGCCATCTCCCTCTCTTAAAGTGGTTTTGTTGTTACCTTGGGATTTACCTTCCACAACCTTGGGTACATTCTTAGTGCTAACACATGGATATCTCTACTAGGAACATCATAGCAAAAGGTACTGCAAATCAAACTTCCAAGGCATATGAATTCTCACACTTTTTACCATTCTCAGATCCAATGCACTCTCAGCTGCCACTTGAAAGGGGAGGTAAAAACATCCTATCTACTCCTTTTGCATATGATAAAGTTTCCACTTGTGTTTCAGAAATCGAAGCAGAAGACTTAGTTGTATTAGTTTATGAGATTGAAGATAAAGTTCACAGTCATTTAGATCCAAATCCAGTCCCTACTCCTAATACTAAGTCCAAATTGGCACAAAAGGTTATTGGGGCAGCTGGGAATATGACTAAAAATCCATCTGACATAAACAAGGCAAGAAATCGGTTTCAGAAAGAGAACCTTGTGCTATGTTAAGCAAGCTCACTTCCTTTAGAAAGATGCAACAAACTCCCTATGAGATGCTACATGACAAGGTCTGGTCAGCTACATTGCTCTCAGAAGAACAAAGTGGATCATGTCTCTCTTCCTCCAAAAAGAGACAAATTTTACATTCCTCCTTCCTTCCATCATCATTTTGGGAGAAGATGGAGAAGTCTGCATGCCAGGCCACAGAAGAACAAGAATGATGCTTCGCTACACCATTGTTGAAAGCTAGGCTTTCACATCACATTCAAGCATACAGTAAATTCTCATACACAACCATCAAAGACAAGTATTTGGGAAGGGACCTCCAATCCAACTTTGTATTCATCTTTGATAACTATTTATACATGATGATATAGGTTGGAGCGGTTGTACCCGGTCAAACTACTCATTTGTTGAGGTTACTTTTAACTCTTATAATTATACAAAATGATGACATTTAGGAGGTCAAGTGGCCCCCTCTACATCTCCCCCACAAACAAAACATTTCTTCGTCTCGAAGAGAACAAAGAAATATGCATCAACATCCTGGGTCTCTGCTACTATTGAAGTAGTCCTCACTGTGCATCAACCATGCATACCGGTCTGCATAGGTAACTCAACCGCAACAGGAGCCAGCTTGATAGGAAAACACATGTGTGCAAGGCTCTACTGTGACTGGTTACTCTTCAGCCTCCATCTTCAATTTGGAAGTAGTTCATCGAAGTCTCATCCTTTCACAACCACAGTCGACCATCCTTTTCCACAACAAGGCCTTTTGGTTTAAATCCTCACCCTGGCTCATCTGGCCGACATCTCCATCGGTTCAAGCATGCGGGGCCTTTTGGCTCTTCGACTTTCTATGTCATTTCTCTGTCTTCCGGCTTTCCGAGGTCACAACGTAGGAAGAGTTTCAACATTTTGATATAGAGGGGTTTAAGCACATTGTCATCAGGCCTCATTGAAGAGCTTTTCTGTGTAGGTGTATGATATTTGCTTGAATGTAATTGTCATCTTTTGAAATTCCTACAAGATTGTGTGATACCTTCTCATGTGCATGATCTTGGTCATGGCCAACTTCTTATTGTTCAACTGACTTAACATGACTCGACTTACAAAATTTGGCAAGATATCAACTTGATTTACATAAAATGGAGGGGATCGCATGCCTCTATTGAGACTCACGTTTAACCCCCTCTTGACTTCAAAATTTTACAGCAGAGTCATTTTTTAGAAGTAGGCACCGACTAACTTTACATAAATAAAGAACACTACCAACCCAAAAATAATATTTAAATATGTTGACCAAATTTAAACTAGCAATATTAACCAACCGACAAAAAATAAAAATTCGGTTGTATCGACCAACGTAGGCATCAACTAGAAGTCGGTTATATCGACCAAAAGACAATATTAACTTTTTAAAAGGCATAAATAATAAAGTATATTGAGATAATCAACAGGCGAATAAGCAGTCGACGAATTCATATTGGTTGGTCAGGAGCAGTCGATGCTTACCCATTTAATTCGTTGGCAATTCAATCGACAACCGACTAAATATTATTCAACCGACAGGTCAATTATTCGACAGATAATCTCTTTTGTTGGTCGACATCTTCTTTAGTTGATAGGACTACAATGGTCACCTAGACTTTGTTGACAGAACTTTGTTGGTCGAATTGGCGGTACGGTAGACGTGGCTTTCTCCATTGTAATACAAAGTTTGCAAGGGTTTCATTATATATGCCTGTGGAAATATTTCGACGAAGCAATCTTGTAGCAGTCCATCGTTTCACAATAATTCGAAATTGTAGCCTCTAACAATCGATTGATATGCACAACCATGTTACACTTCAATTGACCACGATCACGTTGGAATTCGGTTAGATAACTATGACAGTCTGAACACTAATATTGAGTCAGCTTCATGACGCAGACCAAAAACTTATATCTTGAATTGCTAACATCCATAAACTTGAGGTGACGCAGACCATGAAAGTATTTGGGCAGAATCTAGATGTTTGTGTGGACAAATTTAGAAACTTTAGGTGCTTTAGATTCTCAACATATTTGGGCAATGACTTAATGGCAGTGCCGCTTAAATCTAACACAGTGAGATATGTCAGATTGTGGAAAACGCTTGGAGATATTAATGTAAGACTGCCATTTTCAGATAACAATAAAATGTGCAGCTTTGGACACTGGATGGCCTCGCCGATTGAGGAGATTTCGTTTTCAAGCAATGAAATTCTCCGGGAGCCACGCACTCTTCCACTGATAGTTTTTTTTTTAAATTCTCCTACCTTCAAGAAACATTTAGTTTGCTTGAGAGATTCTATAACAGCTAAATCATGTAATAAATCATAGATTTTGCAGTGCTCTTCTCGCCCATCCCAACCAACTTAATCTTAGAGAGTCAAGCTCCATTCCCACAAGCAAAATTCCTCACTCCAATGGTTGACGGATCTCCATTCAACACAGTTCCTTTAATATATCTTTCAATATAATCTGCAAATGATCATAACTACTAGCCCTTGTCATAATATAGTAATCTCTTCAATGCATTTAAATAATAACTGAAAATTGAGAAAATAATAAGATTTTGCAACTGTTTTCTTTATCTACGCACAAGCAAACTTTCTTGTAGGCTCTTCCATCATCATTATAACATTGCTAACTACTCATGCATCATTATACATTTTATTTTAGGCAACTGACATTTGAATCAAAAATAAAAATAATAAGAATGTATCTTTCTTTTCGCAAGTCAATACTGGACCAGTTTGTCTCCCAGAATATTTCTTGATCAACGCACAAGAAACCTTCAACTTCTGACAGGATTATATGAGTCTCGCATTTGATTTTAGGTAGTGTATCATTCAAAAGCACACCAAATTCACAAACACATGAGCAGTCTTTTTAATATTTTCCTTGCAAGTTTCCTTCACATCTTACAACTTCTTTCAGGTTCGAGCCACCCCACTCGTTGTTATTGTCACCCAGCCAAGTAAAGGAGGCAACGGTGCCAAATGTTGAAATTTATGCTTTCACATCACATTCAAGCATACAGAAAATGCTCATACACAACCATCAAAGACAAGTATTTGGGAAGGGATGTCCAAACCAACATTGTATTCATGATAATTATTTATACATGATGAGAGAGACTGGAGCGGTTGTACCCGCTCGAACTACTCATTTGTTGAGGTTAATTTTAACCCTTATAATTATACAAATATGATGACATTTAGGAGGTCAAGTGGCCCCTTCTACAACCACAGAGATAAAAGTTGCAGCAACATTTTCTCAAGTTTTTAGTTTGAATCTGATTTTACCTGCTAGTTTGAGGGGGGGTATTTTTCCCATGAGGTTTTTAGCCGTTTCCTTGTTTGTATTAAGTAGATCCTTTTTGCATTTAGTTGTAATGGGTGACCTATGGTCTTAGTTACCAGGCCCAAAATTGTCCAAGTTAGCATTCAAGGGGTGTTAGGATTATTATCTTCCCTTGTCCAAATTAGTCAATTATGCATAAATTAGAACTCTTTTAAGTCATTATTGAGTCACTAGTACCATTGGGTCCACATGTGCCAGTTACTAGAGTGTGGGGAACACTAATTGAGGCTAACTGCCACTGACTGCACTTGCATGCATCAGTTTAGGCGCCTCCTAGACCAATCCCTACAATTTAGGAGCCACTGGGAATGTCGGCACCAACCTCCTTCAGTTGAGTTCAATTGGTGACTAGTCAAGCCTAGTTAGGAGTCAGTTACATTCAGTTATATTCAATTAGCACCAGTCATTGATTAATTGCATGTGGGAAGGCGTCTTTTCTCACCTACCACATTAGTTAGACTAGTTTAACTGATTCTAACTGATTTAGACAACTGGAGCTAACTAGCTAAGCTTCGACAGTGATTTAGAGATGTTCAGTTGTCCATTCAATTAGTCTGAGTTAAACAATTCAAATTTCATCTCATGAATTCGAATTGTCTGGTTATTCATACCCATGTAATGCATTGTAATAATTATCCATTTACGTTTTTTTATGAATGAAAGCATTATACAGCTGCAACCCATTTTTTGCATTGTTTCATGTCAATTCTGAGTAAATTGCCTGTGAGATCTATTTGTGAGTTTTGTCTTGGTTCATAGATTCCTGTGAGTTCATTTTTTATATAGCGCACACAAATCAATCAGCAGAATGGTTCATTTGATGCCTTTGAAGTGCTCGTTTTACACACGCCCCCGCACCATCGTGCTCTCATTTTCCATGACCATTTTCAAAAAAATTGCAACGATGTTTAATTTTTTTTTATGAAGACGACAAAGCCAGAAGAATGATCATGAAGATTTAAATTTCCCTACACATCCATTTGACCATATGCAATGTTTATTCAATACAATTCCATGTGTTTTCAATGAACTATAAATAATATCAAAACAATGTTGTACATAATGTGTATCATCTGTGTGATCATCGCTGATATAGAAATGATATTCCTTGATCACGTGTTGATTGTCATTTGTGCTTTCTATATCATCAACATTGTGTTGAGAAAGTCTATATAGAACACGGACAAATATAGAAACTTTGTCATAATGATAATATTCTCTTTGTATTTCTTTTTGTGGTTCAAATGTGTAATTCTATGCAAAATCAACCACAAACAAAATAGTCACTACTGGAAAAAGGTCACGCAATTATTTTAATTGTATGTCTTGACATCGTGCTCTATGTGAATGTTCGATGTATTTGTAAATTTTTTTTCAAACTTCTTCAAAAACTCTATGACACTTATTTTTTTTCTTCTAAATCTATCATTTTCGAAAGAGCGTTTGTAGAACTTTTTCCCACAATTCTACAAGTTCTACAAGCGTTATTTCGAAAATGATAGATTTACAAGAAGATAAAATCAGTGTTACAGAGTTTTTGAAGAAATTGAAAAATAAATTTATAATACATCAAACATTCACATAGATCACGATGGCAAGACATACAATTCAAATAATCACGTGACATTTTTTCAGCAGGGACTATTTTCTCTGTGATTGATTTCGCAGAGAATTACACATTTGAAGCACAAAAAGAAATACACATTGAATATTATCATTCTGAGCAAGTTTCTATATCTGTCCATGTTCTATATAGACATGCTCAACACAATGTTGATGATATAAAAAGCACGAATGACAATCGACACGTGATCAAAGAATATCATTTCTATATCAGCGATGACCACACACATAATACGCATTATGTACAACATTGTTTTGATATTATTTATAGTTCATTGAAAACACGTGAAATTTTAATGAATGAACATTCGATATAGTCAAATGGATGTCCAGGGCAATTTAAATCTTCATTATCATTCTTTTGGCTTTGTCGCCTTCATAAAAAACAAATATTAAACATCGTTGGAATTTTTTTGAAACTTGTCATGGAAAAGGAGAGCACGATGGTGCAGGGGCATGTGTAAAATGAGCATTTCGAAGGCATCAAATGAACCATTATGTCGATCGATTTGCAAACTTTGTCAACTCGCCAAGGCTTCAATCACTATCTTAAACATGTGCCCATTAACAATCATGCAAGTTAGCAATCTTGTTAAGATCTTATGGTCATAATGATAGTGAGTATTAAAAAATTGAGCACCTTGAGAGAAAACAAACTACACAGTAAGTGTCCACATAATAAGAGCCAATATTTACATTGGGAAACCCTTTACCGAGAAAAACAACCTTCAAAAGATATATCAACCACATGAGGTTCTTTACAATGGGGTTCTTCAAGCCTTTAAATAGGCTTCATTGCATCAAATACCATGGGATACCTAATACCACAGGCTTGTAAACCACCAAACATAAACTCATTAATATTCAAGTACATGTTAATCTAATTACTATTTTAGCATGTCAAGATTAACCCAATATTCCCCCCATTAAATTTGACTTGGCGTATACCCCTACTTACCTCAAGGTTTATTAACGAGGTATTAGAATACAACATGCCCCCTATCACCGAAGTCTACATATAAACTTTACACCAATGAACCATCAAACCAAGGGAATACTTGCCCATTTATATACGTGATAAACTTGCAACTCCATAAAAATGCTTAGAGTTGGATACCGAACATGTGATGCTATGAAACATCAACATGTTCTATTTCTAGCATTCCTCATGCTCCAAATACAATTACATAAACCAAGTACTTATCTTATAATTGTATGCCTAAGCATATGAAGCTATGAAAACCTCATTGACCAAATATTTCTCTACTTTAAATAGAGTAAGCCAAATCAAGCACTCCTTAATCGAGTGCTTCCTCATCCACTACCCCTCCAGATTCTTCTTCCATGTATTCTTCACATCAATCCATCTTCATCAAAGTCAATGATTTGTGGAATCTCTCATGAGACAGATTTATCCACCCAAACATGGCTCTGAAAACATTCTTAATATATTTAAAAAAAATGGAGGATGATTGGAAAGCGGAAAGGACAGAAGTTTGGTTGTAAAATGTAGAGATCGTGCTTTATGTTTTCCATAGTTCATAGCTTGATCTCATATCAACGGTTGAGGATGAATCCGAAGGAAATCAACAGTGTGGAAAGAAAAGGCGGAAGACACAGGATTTTGGTCAAGAGGAAGCTCGTTTTCTGTTTTCCATGGATTTCAGATCAAGGGCTGAGAATGAATCCGAAGGAAATCAACGGTGCATAAAAGAAAAGGCGGAAAGGAAAATATCAAAAAAGCAAAAGACACAGGATTTTGGTCAAGAGAAACCCATTTTCCGTTTTCCACAAACTTCATATCAATAACTGAGGATGGATCTAGTAGAGATCGATGGTGTAGAAAGCTAACGAGCGGAAAGGATAAGGCAGAAGCAGAAAGATAAGAAATTGAGCCTTGATAAAGCTACAAGCACATTTTCTGTGATATGCTTCCACCATTTTGACCCCAGGTCGATGACCTAGAATGAATCTTGAAGAAATCAACGACCCAGAATGATTTTGTTGGGTGAACCTACGCACTCAAAGTCGGGAAGCGCCTGCACGATGAGAAATGTGCTTAAATGACGTGTTCTCCCCCTATTGGATATTGCGCTAAAAAAACAGAGCCTCAAAAGTCATTGTAGGGAGTGCGATGAGGTGAGAATGAATGGTTAAGATCTAAACAGGTGCAAATCTGAAGAAATCTAACTTAAAAATGAAATTTCTCATTTATACATTCTGTCAAACATTTGCAGTCACTGGGGTTTTAACTTTAAAAATTTATGTCAACTACTGAAACATTCTTTAAGAAAATACAACTTATCTCACTTTTTAATAATTAAACACTTTAATTATTAAATACAACTTTAAGTGAGACCCACTTTTCTAAAGTATAAAAACACATTCACTTTATTTACATAAACACATTCCTTTCTTTGTGCATTTCTTCTAGAGCCCCATATCTTTCTGCACCTTGGATAGCCTCTTGTACCCATGCAGGTTTCCTCTTGTGAGTATTCTTCTCGTGGGGTGGATCTACAAGTTCCTGGGGTTCTTCTATTTATCGATCTTCTTCTTGAGTTGCATCGTTCGTAGTTGTATCTTGAATCCTGGGTGCTTCTGGTTCTTCAGGGTCTTCAGCAGGTTTCTTTCTAGCTGAGTCTTCGTCAAATGTTACGTCCCTGCTGATGTCGATCTTCTTGAATCTTGGGAAGTATATTCTGTAAGCCTCCGAGCTTTCACTATATCCCACAAATATACCCTTCTTTCCTGAAAGATCTAATTTTGTCCTATTTTCTTTCAGAATGTGTATGTACACTGGACAACCAAATATTCTAAGATGACTGACTTCTAGTTTCTTACTCGAGAAGACTTCTTCAAATGTTTTGTTCTCGAGTATTCTATGTGGAGTACGGTTCTATACATACACAGTTGTTCTAGTAGCTTCTTTCTTTCTGCAACCCCATTCTGTTGTGGATTATATGGAGTGGTCAACTCCCTCTTAATCCCTGAATCTCTGCATAATTCTTTGAATTCATTTGAAGTGAATTCTTCACCATTGTCTGATCGAAAGGTCTTTATTTTCTTTTCTGTGTGGTTCTCGATCAAAACTTTTAACTCTTTGAACTTACTGAATACTTCGTCTTTGTTTTTCAAGAAGTATATCCATGTCTTCCTAGAAAAATCATCAATGAAAGAAACATAGTATACATACCCACTCAATGAACTAAATGACATCAGACCGTATACATCGGAGTGGATGATTTCCAAGATTCCTTTTGCCTTACTCTCGCTACATGGAAATGTATTCTTTGTGTTCTTTCCTTTTGCACATCCTTTGCAGACACCTTCATGTTTTGCCTTTATTTCTGGAAGACCTTCATTAGCTTTGCTTGCAAGTGGTAGTGCTCTATAGTCCACATGTGCAAGCCTTTTGTGCCAAAGTTCATTTGTCTCTACTGAGTCATGGACCAAGGCTTGTTTTGATTGGCCCTTTAGCTTGTATAATCCTCCCTCTTGCTCTCCAATCACAACTACATCATCTATTGTCTTTCCCTTTGGCCACATAAGGACCAGCCATCTAATGCAGAGATGGAGAGGAGGTTTTTCTTTAGTCCTGGTATAAACAAGACATCATTTATCTTCATAGACTTTCCAAAGTCTAGCTTATAGGAGGATTCACCACTACCTTTTATGGGATACTGGTAGTCATCCCCAAGTTTCACCTAGTGGGGTGACTCATGTTCTAATAATTTCACAAAGGATTCTTTGAATCCTGTCATATGCTTGGAAGCCCCACTATCGATGAGCAAATCATTGCTCCCATGTGTGACAGTTCCCATGAGGGAAAAAATAAAAACATACTCTTCATCACTTGAAGAATCTTCACTTTCTTGTTTGACTCTCTTCTTGGAAGGTTGATCATCCTCTGCAGCATGAGCATGATGTATTCTTTTGTAGTTCTTCTTCTTTTGAGAGCCACCTTTGTTTCTGGGACAGTTTCTGCAGATGTGTCATTTCTCATCACATGTAGAGCATCTAATACTAGATAGATCTCTGTTAGATCTTCTAGGGTTATCTTTCTGGTGAGAGTGCTTACCTTTGTGATGATGATAGTCCATTCTGTTTTTCTTGGAGTGTACTATGAGAGCTTGATCTTCACTTCCCATCTTTTCTTCTTGGGATACTATTCAAGCTTCTTCTTGTGAGAATTCCTCCCACAGTCTACTGAAGGTGACTAGCTTTCTTCTAGCACAAATTCCTTGAATGAAGGAGTCCCAAGACCTAAGGAGACCATTCAAGTTGGTCATCACAATTTCTGCATTCTATACTTCTTCATCAACTGCTTTAAGTTGTTCTTTGATTTGAGAGACCCTTGTAAAATAAGACTATATGGTCTCTACATTCTGGATCTTCACATTCTTCAATTGATTTCTCAAAGTCATCTTTCGATTTATGTTCTTCCCTTCAAATAACTTCGTCAGGGCATCAAACATCTCTTTAGGTGTCTTTAGGGAGGACACCTGTGGTATGAGGTGATGCTTGATTGAATCAACAATAATCCTCTTGGCCTTGATCAAGTTCTTCTTGTTTAAGGCCTTAGCCTCATCTCCCTCTGGAACTGGAACCTCTCCACTAATGTAGGAGTTCAATTCATTTTCTTCAAGAACTAGTGAGATCTTGTACTTCCATGCTCGGAAGTTATCAGCTCCCTCAAACTTTTCATCAAGCTTAGTGTGATGAGACATCTTAACTTTGAACCTCAAATGGAAATACAAAAAATTTAGATCTTACTAATTTGAGAAGTTGAAACTGGATATGCAGTTGATCTTCTGTAGTGCTGGTTTTCTACCCAACCAAAAACCTCAATTTTTGTCTCTAAACTTTGATTTTGGTGAAGAGATCAATCCTATGCTGGGCTCACTAAAAAATTCATCTTTTGTGAGAAGCCCTAATTTCTCAATGCAGTGATAGGTCAAAAACAGAAAATGTTTAGAATTAGATTCTGGTTCGACAAAAAGATGCGCCCTTCAATGTAGAGTCAGCCTAACCTCCTTTTGCTGATGGATTGTGGAGAGAGACCCAAAAAGTAGGAAGCACTGGCTTCTGCAACTACACAGTGTCTTCTTCTCAGGTTAGCTCTGATTCCATGTTAGATTTTTATCATTTAAGCAGTATGATCTTAGGATCTTATCTAAGAGAATAACATGCACAACAATCAATCACAAAACACAATAGACGCAGATTTTTCTCGGGGAAACCATAAAGGAGAAAACCCCGCAGCTTCCTCAAAGATACAATAAGCACCAATGGCAGCAGTAAAACCCAAAGACAGAAAAGATGATCTTTGCTGGTTGTTCTCTCTCTCTTATCCCAGCTCCTTCTCTCTCACTCATGCACTACAACTAAGTGTGAGTGTGTGTGTTAAATAGAGAGGTTCACTCTCTATTTATACTAGTTTTCAACTTGACAATAACTTACCAGGGCTGACTTCTCTAGGAGAGTCCGACAACCCTAGTGCCCCAATATTGAGGGGACTTTGCCCCCTGGTTAACAAGGAGGGTTACCCTCTATGACTTTACATGACTTGATTACATTAATGATTCTCTCAATAGGAACATCGGGGACCAATGAAATACAATATATGAAATATACAAGTGAATACATTCCAAAGTTACAAATACATCAACATTCTGAGTGCTAACACATGGATATCTCTACTGGGAACATCATAGCGAAAGGTGTTGCAAGTCATGCCTACAAAGCATATGAATTCTCACACTTTTTGCCATTTTCAGATCCAGTGCACTCTCAGTTACCACTTGAAAGGGCAGGTAAAAACATCCTATCTACTCCTTTTGCATATGATAAAGTTTCCACTAGTATTTCAAAATCCGAAGATAAAGTTGACACTGATTCAGATTCAAATCCAGTCCCTACTCCTAATTCTAAGTCCAAATTGGCACAAAAGGTTATTGGGGCAGCTAGGAAGATGACTGGAAATCCATCTGACATAAAGAGGACAAGAAATCAGTTTCAAAAAGATAACCTTGCGCTATGTCAAGCAAGCTCACTTCCTTCAAAGAGATGCAACAAACTCCCTATGAGATGCAACATGACAAGGTTTGGTCAGCTACACTCCTCTCAGAAGAATAAAGTGGATCATGTCTCTCTTCCTCCAAAACGAGACAAATTTTACAGTCCTCCTTCCTTCCATCATCATTTTGGTAGAAGATAGAGAAGTCTACATGCCATGCCCCAAGATACCTGTGCACAGAAGAACAAGCATGATGCTTCGCTACACCACAGAGATAACGGTTGCAGCAACATTTTCTCAAGTTTTTAGCTTGAATCCTGATTTTACCTCCTTAGTTTGAGGGGGGGTATTTTTCCCATGAGGTTTTTTCTCATTTCCTTGTTTGTATTAAGCAGTTACTTTTTGCATTTAGTTGTAATGGGTGACCTATGGTCTTAGTTACCAGGGCCCAAAATTGTTCAAGTTAGCATTCAGGGGGTGTTATGATTATAATCCTCCCTTGTCCAAATTGGCCAGTTATGCATAAATTAAAAGTCTTTTAAGGTCATTATTGAATCACTAATACCATTGGGTCCACATGGCCTAATTGGACCACATGTACCAGTTACTAGAGTGTGGGGAACACTAATTGAGGCTAACTGCCACTAACTGCACTTGCATGCATCAATTTAGGCACCTCCTAGACCAATCCCTACAATTTAGGAGCCACTGGGAATGTCGGCACCAACCTCCTTCAGTTGAGTTCAGTTGGTGGCTAGTCAAGCCTAGTTAGGAGTAAGTTACATTCGGTTATATTCAGTTAGCACCAGTCATTGATTAACTCCATGTGGGAAGACGTCTTTTCTCACCTACTACATCAATTAGACTAGTTTAACTGATTCTAACTGATTTAGACAACTAGAGCTAACTAGTTAAGCTCTGATAATGATTTAGAGATGTCCAGTTGTCCATTCAATTAGTCTAGGTTAACCAATTCGAATTTCCTCTCATAAATTCGAATTGTCTGGTTATTGATACCAGTGTAATGCATTGTAATAATTATCCATTTATTTTTTTATGGATGAAAGCATTATACAACTACAACCCATTTTTTGCATTGTTTCATATCAATTCTAAGAAAATTGCTTGTGAAATCTATTTGTGAGTTTTTTCTTGGTTCATAGATTCCTGTGAGCTCAATTTTTATATAGCACACACAAATCAATCAACATAATGGTTCATTTGATGCCTTCAAAGTGCTCGTTTTACACAAGCCCCTACACCATCGTGCTCTCCTTTTCCATGACCAATTTCAAATTTTTCCAACGATGTTTAATGTTTTTTTTATGAAGACAACAAAGGCAGAAGAATGACCATGAAGATTTAAATTGCCCTACACATCGATCTAACCATATCCAATGTTTATTCATTACAACTTCATCTATTTTCAATGAACGATAAATAATATCAAAACAATGTTGTGCATAATGTGTATCATCTATGCGGCCATCGCTGATATAGAAATGATATTCCTTTATCACGTGTCAATTGTCATTCATGTTTTTATATAATCAACATTGTGTTGAGCATGCCTATATATTCACTTTGTATTTCTTTTTGTGTTTCAAATGCGTAATTCTCTGCGAAATCAACCACAAAGAAAATAATCCCAACTAAAAAAAGTCTACGTGATTGTTTTAATTGTATGTCTTGTCATCGTGCTCTATGTGAATGTTTGATGTATTTATAAATTTCTTTTTCAAACTTCTTCAAAAACTCTATAACACTGATTTTATCTTTTTGTAAATCTATCATTTTCGAAAAAATGTTTGTAGAACTTGTTCCAACAATTCTACAAGTTCTACAAGAAGATAAAATCATTGTAACAGAGTTTTTGAAAAAGTTTGAAAATGAAAATTTATAATACATCAAACATTCACATATATCACGAAGGCAAAACATACAATTCAAACAATCACGTGACATTTTTTCAGCAAGGACTATTTTCTCTGTGGTTGAGTTCACAGAAAATTACACATTTGAAACACAAAAAGAAATACAAAGTGAATATTATCATTCTGACCAAGTTTTTATATTTTTCCATGTTCTATATAGACATGCTCAACACAATGTTGATGATATAGAAAATGCGAATGACAATCGACACGTGATCATGGAATATCATTTCTATATCAATGATGACTGCACACATGATATCATGTACAACATTTTTTTGATATTATCTATGGTTCATTGAAAACACGCTAAATTGTAATGAATGAACATTGGATATGGTCAGATGGATGGGCAGGGCAATTTAAATCTTCACGATCATTCTTCTGGCTTTGTCGCCTTCATAAAAATAAACAAATATTAAACATCGTTGGAATTTTTTTGAAACTTGTCATGGAAAAGGGGAGCACGATTGTGCAGGGGCATGTGTAAAATGAGCACTTCGAAGGCATCAAATGAACCATTCTGTCGATCGATTTGCAAACTTTGTCGGCTTGCCAAGGCTTCAATCACTAGTTTAAACATGTGTCTATTAACTATCATTCAAGTTAGCAATCTTGTTAAGATCTTATGGTCATAATGATAGTGAGTATTGAAAAATTGAGCACCTTGAGAGAAAAAAAACTACACAATAAGTATCCACATAATAAGATCCAATATTTACATTGGGAAACCCTTTACCGAGAAGAACAACCTTCAAAAGATATATCAACCACGTTCATTGCAATAAATACCATGGGATACTTAATACCACAGGCATATAAACCACCAAACATAAACTCATTAATATTCAAGTAAATGCTAATCTAATTACTATTTTACCATGTCAAGATTAACCCAATATTCCCCCCTTTAAATTTGACTTGGGGTAAACCCCTACTTACCTCAAAGTTTATTAACTTATTAACAAGATATTAGGATACAACATGCCCCTTATCACCGAAGTCTACATATAAACATTACACCAATGAACCATCAAACCAAGGGTACACTTGCCCATTTATATATGTGATAAACTTGCAACTTCATAAAAATGCTTAGTGTTGGATACCCAACATGTGATGCTATGAAACATCAACATGATCTATTGCTAGCATCCTTCATGCTCCAAATACAATTACATAAACCAAGTACTTATCTTATAATTGTATGCCCAAACATATGAAGCTATGAAACATCAACTTCATTGACCAAATCTTTCTCTACTTTAAGTAGAGTAAGCCAAATCAAGCTCTCCTTAATCAAGTACTTCTTCATCCACTACCCCTCCATATTCTTCTTCCATGTATTCTTCACATCAACCCATCTTCATCAAAGTCAATGATTTAAGGAATCTCTCATGAGACAGATTTATCCACCCAAACATGGCTCTAAAAACATTCTTAATATAATTAAAAAACTGGAATTGACCTCCCAATCTATACTTTCAATCATAGTAGCATAATTGGGACATATTGGACTTTCATGTACCACCCAATATATACTTTCAATCATAGTAGTATAATTCAGTTGTATTGGTCTTTCCTGTACATAAATTTGGAGGGAGTTTGAAAATCGTCGAATATTCAAAATAATACAGATACGGTAATTTTGCCTACATTTTTTGGCACACATTATAAGATAAAAATTATTTTAATTTTATTGTTTTCTTTTAATTTTTCCCCATTATATAACCCCATTGTCGGTTTTGTTTTATATTTTAGTTCTATATATCAAATATTAGATTAGTTTTTATAATAGGTTTATTTTATAATATAAATATAAAGTTTAGTAAATAGTTATAATATATAGCAAATATTAGATTAGGTTTTATGTGAGATTTATTTTATAATATAAATATAAAGTTTAGTAACTAGTTATAATATTAGATTATAGTTAGTATAATATTTTTTGGAATATATTATTATAAATTGGTTTTATTGTTTATAATTTAATTTTGGCATTTTAATTATTTAATATTTTTATACTTAAATTTATAAATACATTATTAAATTTAAATGTTTTACTATTTATATTTCAAATTGATTTTAATGAAAAAAAAATGTTACAGGTAAACAAGGTAGGAATTTCAAAAAATTCTCGAGTATTTGACAAGTAAAATGGCTCATTCCCTGTCAAATTCCAATACTTCATGCAAATATTGAATAGATTATGTATATTTTTTAAAAAAATAAAATTTGAAAGACATGTTTTTTAAATCTATATCAACTTATTCCCCTATTTTTTTTGTACTAGATTTTTTCATTACTTATTTTTTTTCCATATAGAATCGTATTGGTGGAATCCATATTCGTACTCTAATTATGCTACTATGCTTTCAATATACAAGGTCTTCACAGCAAAAAGCGTATCACTATGAGGAATATCTAATTCCTCCATCCAAAGCACCCTTCAAAGCTCCAAAAACTCTATCGTCAACGATGATCCTTACAAGACCTACATCCAACAAACATTTGAATCACCTCGTAGAATCAACTGGCTCAACTGGCAAACATATTCCCCGCCCATCTCCAACTACTTCAACACATGACGTGCTAATGAGTAATAAAAATTTGAGCACCCTGAGAGAAAACAAACTACACAATAAGTATCCACATAATAAGAGCCAATATTTACATTGGGAAACCCTTTACCGAGAAAAACAACCTTCAAAAGATATATCAACCATGTGAGGCTCTTTACAATGGAGTTCTTCAAGCCTTTAAATAGGTTTCATTGCATCAAATATCATGCAATACCCAATACCACAGCCCTATAAACCACCAAACATAAACTCATTAATATTCAAATACATGCTAATCTAAATACTATTTTACCATGTCAAGATTAACCCAATACTCCTCCCTTTAAATTTGACTTGGGATAAACCCCTACTTACCTCAAAGTTTATTAACAAGGTATTAGGATACAACATACCCCCTATCACCTAAGTCTACATATAAACTTTACACCAATTATAACCATCAAACCAAGGGTACACTTGCCCATTTACATGTGTGATACCCAACTCCATAAAAATGCTTAGAGTTGGATACCCAACATGTGATGCTATGAACATGTTCTATTGCTAGCATCCCTCATGCTCCAAATACAATTATATAAACCAAGTACTTATCTTATAATTATAATTGTATGCCCAAGCAAATGAAGATATAAAACATCAACTTTGTTGACAGAATCTTTCTCTACTTCAAATAGAGTAAGCCAAATCAAGCACTCCTTAATCGAGTACTTCTTCATCCACTACCCCTCCATATTCTTCTTCCATGTATTCTTCACATCAATCCATCTTCATCAGACAGATTTATCCACGCAAACATGGCTCTTAAAACATTCTTAATATATTTAAAAAACTGGAATTGACCTTCTAATATATACTTTCAATCATAGTAGCATAATTGGGTCGTATTGGACTTTCTTGTACCTCCCAATATATACTTTCAATCATAGTAGCATAATTGGGTTGTATTGGACTTTCCTGTACGAAAATTTGGAGGGAGTTCGAAAATTGCTAAGTATTCGACATAATACAAATATGGTAAATTTGCCTATATTTTTGGGCACATATTATAAGATAAGAATTATTTAAATTTTATTGTTTTATTTTTAATTTTGTCCCTGTTATGTTACCATATAGTCGGTTTAGTGTTAGTTTTACATTTTAAAAGTCTAAAGCTTGAAAATTTATAATATATATTTTGTTTTTTGTTTTAGTTCTTTATAACAAATATTAGATTAGTTTTTATATTAGATTTATTTTATAGTATAAATTTAAAGCTTCATTTTATAATAAAGGTATGAAGTTTAATAACTAGTTATAATATATATAAATATTAGATTTGTTTTTGTTTTTATGTTGTTTATTTTATAATATAAATATAAAGTTTAGTAATTAGTTGTAATATTAGATTTTAGTTAGTATAATATTTTTTGGAATATATTATTAGAAATTGGTTTTATTGTTTTATAATTTAATTTTGGCATTTTAATTATTTAATATTTTTGTAATTAAATTTATAAATATATTATTATATTTAAATGTTTGAAGATTTATATTTCAAATTAATTTTAATAAAAAATAAATGTTATAGGTATACAAAGTAATTAACAAGCAAAATGGTTTATGATAGGTATTTTGACTTTCAAATTCCAATATTGTATGAAAATATTGAACAATTTATGTATATTTTAAAATTTTCTAAAATTTAAAAGATAAGTTTTTTAAATCTATAAGCAACTTACTCCATCTTTTTTTAGTACTAAATTTTTTAGTTACTTATTTTTTCCATATAAAAAATAGTATTGGTGATATCTTTTTTTAGTACTAAATTTTTTAGTTACTTATTTTTTCCATATAAAAAGTAGGATTGGTGATAGTACTCGAATTATGATACTATGCTTTTCAATAGATATCAACATCCAAAATCTTTACCGCAAAAAGCACCCTTCAAAGTTTCAAAAAACCTCTATTGTCAATGGCGATCCTTACAAGACCTACACCCAATAGACATTTGAATCACACCGTAGAATCAACGGGCTGAACATTGTAATCCTTCCCAGCGGCCTCGTTGCCAACATATTCGACGCCCATCTCCAACTACTTCAATATGTTGTAGCATAGTTTGTAAGCCTTACTTCAAGTCCATACTGAGAAATCTCGTGAGAATATGCAACCACCATCACACGTCTCCTGAGAAAGTTGCTATTAGGATATGTGCGATGAAATCCTTGAAGCTAATTCTAATGACAAATTGGTATTTGGGTGTGTTGTGCTTGTTCATATATTGGTTGATCAATTAGAGCATTGACCTGTAATTGGGTTTTCCCTCTCTCCTGCACTTGAATTTGACCTGAAAACTCTTGAGGTAAGGCTCTAGTTTTCAGGGCTTCCACAAAAACTACTCCTGTGGATATCCTATATGCTGCTACAATCACCAACTCCACCTTGTCTCCTCTACTGCAGAGAATGCATAAAACATATCCTTTGAAGGCTAGTTTCCGTGGTAAAATATTTCTAGTGTAAATCTTCGCTCTTATTATGTGCACTTCTCCTCTGTTCGACAATAATAATAGCATCCACATAATAAAAGCCAATATTTACTGCCCAATCTCGATGATATCGTCTTGTATTTAATTAATTTGACAAAATAAAAAAACATTCTAAAAATGTGGTTACACGATTGGAGAGTTAAGTTGGAGTTTGAGAGAAAACCTTCTCAAATAAAGATGCGGATGCACTCCCTGATCTCAATGACATCCTATTGTATTTATTTTATTAATTTGACAAAATAAAAAAACATTCTAAATATGTGGTTACATGATTGGAGAGTTAAGTTGGAGTTTGAGAAAAACCTTCTCAAATAAAGATGCGGATGCACTCCCTGATCTCAATGACATCCTATTGTATTTATTTTATTTTATTTAAAAAACTAAAAGCATTATAAAGACTGAGATACCAGAACTGAATACAGTTTACTTCTGATAGAGAGAATTAGCATAATGAAGATTATATCCAACCTCTTGGTAAGCATTTAGAAAAGAGAGAAAGGAGTGTAAAAGAAGAGAATTGGCATATTATTATTCCTCGGTGCAAGTGGTATGTTGCCATAAACTTCTGCCGTAGCTTCCTGTATGTCCCCACATCCTGACTGCAACAATTGCCAAAAGGGTGGAAGCAAATGTTTCAGCCAGCACAGAACTTCTCACAATCTATGTAATTGCTGCAAGTGAAAAGGGAACTAATTATGAATTTTATTGCAATACAAATCAAGTAGATAGAAGTAGAATTAGAGAAAGAATGTGGATTTGATGAAGATGAAAATATGTAGTTGAAATCTTGAATTGCGATAACATAGACCATATTCTCTCCAACATAAAAACTCCAACCAACCCTGCAAAAATCACTGCCGGTTTTGTATTCTTGCCAAGAAAAATATTGTTTTATAGATGGAAAGTACGAGAGAGTATTCCATTAGAGTAGTCATTTGCCAAAAGATAACGAGATATACAGTGCGCAGGTAGAGTTTGTCTCAATTACGTGTCGGAAGAGGTCTCAGGCAAACCTGGTCGAGTTTATACTCATTTTCTCAAAATTTCGAGAGAATCGCAATGGAGTTGCTTGTTTCTATTTTTTAATTACAGAAAACTAAGGTGTTTCAAGAACCTGGTCGAGTTTATACTCATTTTTCTCAAAATTTCGAGAGAATCGCAATGGAGTTGCTTGTTTCTGTTTTTTAATTACAGAAAACAGAGGTGTTTCAAGAACTCATGTATGCAATCTTTTGAATACTTAATAAGATCAGCCTTCTCATTGGAAGTGGCCCGGAGACGTATTCCAAGAGCGGTGAACACCGTTATCATCTGTTGTATATCAATTTCATGGTTTTCCTACTTGTTATTTGCTTATGTGTATGATTTAAGCATTTAAAATTCATCTTTTAAAGCATTTTTATGAGTTTTTAACATACAAATTTCACATACAGTTTATATGGTTAAAAAGATCCTAAAATTTTGAAATCAAGTTTGGTATCAGAGCAGCTTAACCATTGCATTGTGAGTTTGTGAAGCAGTACTTGAAGAATTCGACTTAGAAATTGGTTCAAGAAGAAAAAGAATAGCTTCACCAAAAGAAGAAGAAGCAGCTTCTTCAATCCCATTTGAAGGGGAATTTCTTAAAGCTTTCATGAGGATGCAAACAATGGTGGAGGAGCTTTATCAAGATCGGAAGAGAGGTGAACAAGGCGGTCCATTTCATACTGAAAGTAAACAAGAAGGATGTGGTGAGGAACCTCCTAAAATTCCACCATCTTCAGTGTCTTATCTTGATGGTTCTTTACATTCTCCATTTGAAAAGCAAAAGAAACTTGAAGGAAAAATTGACTTTAATGTGCATCAATTAAAGTTTGATTTAAGTTTTAATTGTCTATTTACAATGGAGAACTTAATGTTGAAAAATTAGACAAACTTATCCGTCTAATAGAAGTTTATTGTAGGACTAAAAAATTCACTGAAGATAGCATCAAAATTCAGTTGGCTTCTCTCCCACTTGGATGGACTGCTCTCATATGTTAGTGTTACGCTGCACCTGTACCCAGCGCACCTTCAGATGTGCCCCAATGAGAAAGGGTCATTTTTTCAACTAGGAGGGGTGTTATTGAGTAATAGTAGTCATTGATGGGCCCTTTGGCTCCTCCTTTAGGATTACTATGGCTCATCACGGTTGGTTTCTGGGGATCCTAAGGGTTGACCACTGGATCACATGGCTCCATATTCTGGAGGTGGTGAGGAACCTACTAAAACTCCACCATCTGCACCGTCTTATCTTGATGGTTCTTTACATTCTCCATTTGAAAAGCAAAAGAAACTAGATGGAAAAATTGACTTTAATGTGCCTCAATTGATATTAAGTTTGAATTACCTATTTACGATGGAGAACTTAATGCTGAAAAATTTGACAATTGGATCCGTCAAATTGAAGTTTATTGTAGGATTCCAAAATTCACTGAAGATAGCATGAAAATTCCGTTGGCTTCTCTATGACTTGGAGGGGCTGCTCTCATATGGTGGTGTTACGCTGCACCTGTACCCAACGCACCACTGGGTCACATGGCTCCATATCTTGGAGGTGGTGAGGAACCTCCTAAAACTCCACCATCTTCACTATCTACTCTTGATGGAATGATGCTTCTTTACATTCTCCATTTGAAAGGGAAAAGAAACTTGATAGAAAATTTGACTTTACTGTGCCTCAATTAAATCTTGATATTAAGTTTGAATTATCTATTTACGATGGAGAACTTAATGCTGAAAAATTAGACAATTGGATCCGTCAAACAGAAGTTTATTGTAGGATTCAAAAAAATTCACCAAAGATAGCATCAACATTTAGTTGGCTTCTCTCTGACTTGGAGGGACTGCTCTTATATGGTGGTGTTACGTTGCACCTGTACCAAATGCACCTTCAGGTGTGCCCCAGGAAAGAGGGCCATTTTTTCAACCAAGAGGGGTGTTATCGAGCAATAGTAGTCATGGTTGGGACCTTTGGCTCCTCCCTTAGGAATACTATGGCTTAATGGCACTGTTGACTACCCTTTGCTAAGGTTTTTAACCTCGAGGTTAGTGTTTGGAAATCCTAAGGGTTGACCATTGGGTCACATGGTTCCATATCTCATTTATGTGCTCTAGTGGCCTTTGCTTCAACTACGAGACCTTCGCAGCCACTTTCGACACCCTCCTGGCCCTTCAGTCAGTGGGCACCTACTCTCCCTTGCCTTATCTCCTCAGAGGAAAGCCACCCTCCATGCCAAGCCTTTTGATGCTTTGAGGAGGGTGTTGAGGGATTTTACAGCATTCTAGGGGTTAGAATGATTTTACCTTCTCTAACAAGATCGAAAATTCTATCACCATCAATTGATATTGCAATGTTCTCTGATTCTAACTCCTCAAAGCTTACAAGTGGCATTTTTCCTTTTTGATTAATTTCGTTATGTTTCCAAGGTTTAACATAATTGTCATTAATGTTTTCACAAATATCTATTGATTCTGTGTCCTCCATGCAAATAGGACAAAAGCATGTTAGCTTCCTACTATCAAATGAAAACACATATTGGAAGGTTTTTGTTTTGATTGAGTCTAAATCTCAAGTTCCATGAATCGTGCTAGCATCATATGGGAATTATCTGTCTACATCTTAGATTCCAATATGCCCAAAAAAATCTGTCCAACATAAACAATTTACATGTACATGTGAGTAAAAATGTTACTAGATGTACATGTTAAAGTCATTCCAAGTTGAATAAATTTGTTTTGAATATAAGTTCATACATGCGCACATCCTTTGATTGTTGATTGCACTCGTGGTCGAGAGTTACACGGCACCATTGAACGACTTATTAGTACACACAAATCGATCGGCGAAATGGTTCATTTGATGCCTTCGAAATGCTCGTTTTACACACGCCCCTGCACCATAGTGCTCTCCTTTTCCATGACCAATTTCAAAAAAATTCCAACGATGTTTAATTTTTCGACTCCTCTCGCAGAATCTCGTCCACCAGAAAACAAAAATAGCTTTGAAGTTTTGCAGGAAGTCGAAGATGAAGAATTTGAAGTAGCACATGATCAGGCTCAGGTCCTGGCCCTAGGTCCCTTTGGCCCCTCGAAGACAATTCTTGCTACTCCTTCCGCGAAAGAAGCTTCTCCAGAACCTGTTCCCTCCTGATCCCAAATATCCCCAAGCGTCAGGTCATGAGACTCCAGCCCAAGCAGGACTGGCGTCCTTTGTCCCTTCATCCGGGTCAGAGGGAAACTCAGATTCTGAAGACTTTACAGCCCCTTCTCCAGAACCTGTTCCCTCCTGATCCCAAATATCCCCAAGCGTCAGGTCATGAGACTCCAGCCCAAGCAGGACTGGCGTCCTTTGTCCCTTCATCCGGGTCAGAGGGAAACTCAGATTCTGAAGACTTTACAGCCCCTTCTCCTCCCCTCACTAGAGAGCGAAAAAACAACAAATAACACAAGGAAAAGGAAGCAGCCTCAAAAAAAATTTTGGGCTCCCAGAAGCGATTGGAGCCCAAGCAAATGAAGCTATGAAACATCAACTTCATTGACAAAATCTTTCTCTACTTTAAGCTATGAAGCACTCCTTGATCGAGTACTTCTTCATCCAGTACCCCTCCATATTCTTCTTCCATGTATTCTTCACATCAATCCATCTTCATCAAAGTGAATGATTTAAGGAATATCTCATGAGACAAATTTATCCACCCAAACATGGCACTCAAAACATTCTTAATATATTTAAATAACTGGAATTGACCTCCTCATATATACTTTCAATCATAGTAGCATAATGTTGAAATATTGTAACTTCGAATAATATTCTATATGTATCTTTTGTGGTCCCCGATGGTCCTATCGGGAGAACCACTTGTATTATCTTGTACCCTGATGCTTCTAATCGGAAGAACTAATAAGAGTCATGAGGTAGTCCCGTCTAATTGTAAAAGTGGGTCATTAGCACCCCAGTGTGGTTACTTGAGCCTACATGTGTAACTCAAGCTTACATGATTTAACTCGAGCCTACATGTCGAATGAGTTAATTCAAGTGAACGGATGAATATAAATAGAGGTGTGGTGCTTCTCATTTGAGACACACACACTCTCACTTGTGTAGCACATTAGTGGAGAGAGAGAAGTAGCTGGAGAAGGAGGAGGATCAGGCTTTGATCTCCTTGCTGGTTTTATCTTTTGTCTTTTATCTTTTTGGGGCATCTATATTGAGGAAGCTTTTGCTGGGTTTTTCCTTTTAGGGTTTTCCCAGGATAAATCTGTGTTGTTCTTGTGATACTGTTTCTTTTAGTGATCCTACTTATATGCTTTTGTTATGAAAATGAAATGAAATACTGATGTCTTAGCTAAGCATATGAAAAGTTAACATGGTATCAGAGCCACCCTGAATAGGACAGCCTTCACAAGCTACAGAAGCTAGGGCTTCCTACTTTTTGGTTCTCTCTCCACAATCGATCAGCAAAAGAAGGCTAGGCTGACTCTCTATTGAAGGGTGCATCTTTCTGTCAAAGCGGAATTCGATTCCGAGCATTTTCAGTTTTCGGTGCGGGAAATTAGGGCTTCTTGCAGAGGAAGAATTTTTTATTGAACCTGGAATAGGATTTCTCTCCTTATCAAAATCGAAGTTTAGAGACCTGGATCAAGATTTTTGGTCGGGTAAAACTCCGAGAAAGTCAAACCCTAGTTTGACCCCGAGCTAGAAAAACCCTAAATACTAAAACTGCTAAGTTTTGGTAAATTCGCTATATCCCGAGATTAGCGAAGGTTCAGGAGCTGAAAATTGCAAAGGCCGAAGATAAAATCCTGATGTACATTGTGTCCAAAATTCAGCCTCACATTCGCTATATTCTGGGAGATATGATCCCTCCAAGTTAAGGTTCCAGCCTCTTCCAGAATTCATCCCTAAAAAGAACACCTAGGGAAAATTGCTATAGCTTGGGCTACAGAGGTCCAAATGGAATTCCTGAAGATGTTCTAGAAAGATCACGGATTGCACTTTCTGTGGTCTGAATTTCAGAACCCGAAGATGAAACAGGGACATGTGGCAAACTGTACAATTTCGTTGTTCTGAACAGTCCTGTAACAGGTCACCTTGGGAAAAGGATCATAAATCCAAATTGGTGAAACCAATTCTAATGAAACCTGTGGTGTTGGATCAGGGACATGCGAGGTCACCTCAGTGAGAAATTTCAGACATAGAGGAGCAGTAATTTCGGAGATAACACGGAAATAGTAACAAGCATTTCTGCAGAAGAAATTGGAAAACTAGGGCTTCCTGTTCTGAGAACTTCCCTCCACTGTTTTCAGAAAAGGAGTACATTGGACAGCTCCATTTGAAGAGGTCTATCCTTCTATCCAATCAAATCTGAAAGATTCCAAGTTTTGAAAATTAGGGTTTCTCTGACAAACCCTAGATTAGCCAGCTCCGGAAGCAGGACGGACACCTCAAATCGGTAAGATCTAATCTTTTGCTATTTGCATTTAAGGTTCTCATTCCAAAGTGATCTATCACATCAGCTTAATGATAAGCTTGGTGAAGTTGACAACTTCCAAGCATGGAAGTATTTGATCTCTCTGAAGAAAATGAATTGGACACCTTCCAGTTCCATATGGAGATGAGGCTCAAAGCCTTACACAAGAAGAACTTGATCAAGGCCAAGAAGATCATTGTTGATTCAATCACGGATCAACTTGTACCACAAGTGTCTTCCCTAAAGACACCGAAGATGTTTTATTCCTTGATCAAGCTATTTGAAGATAAGAACTTAAATCAGAAGATGGCTTTGAGAAAACAGTTGAAGAATGTGAAGATCCAGAATGCAGAACAACTTGAAGCGGTAGAAGAAGAAGTGGAGAATGCAGAAGTGGTGATAGCCACCTTGAATGGCCTCCCAGGATCATGGGATTACCTTGAGTGGCAAGGAATGTGTGCCAAAAGGAAGTGATTACTTTCAGCTAACTCTAGGAAGAAGAAGATGGAAGCAATTGAAGATCAAGCTCTCTCCATTCAAAGAAGATCCCTCAAGCGACGAGGAATGTGAAGAACTCACTTCTTGAAGAACCTCTTATCCATCTTATCATTTGGATAAGAAATGATGATGTCATGAATGAAGAAGATGATGAAGTAGAAGGATCAAGAAGGAGTCTACCCGCAAAACGAATAAAAGATAAGTATTCAATTGTCATTAGAGGAATTTTGGGGTCTAAAATGGGCCTCCTAAGGAAAATAATAAAATAATAGTTAAAATAATAAAATAATAGTTAAAATAATAAAATAATATTGATTAATTTTGGAGGAAGAAAGAAAAAAACTACTTTTGGTGTTCGTATTTATGTGTTATGCATGATAGATTGTTTGCATTAATGACTGTATACTACTATGCATGTATTGGGTAAGTAGCTCATGGTGCTATACAACTCTTCATTGCTACTTATCTAGAATGAAACCTCTTTGCTGACATATTGGATTAGTGCACAATCTCAAAGTTGTCCTGGTAGAGATGGAAGGTATCTAGAAAAGTTTCCATGAGATATGGATGAATGTTGTATTGGCTAAACAGTTGCATGATGCATAAGAATTTGTCATTATGCATATGTTTTATGAAATAGCTCTAACCATGCAACTAGTGCATTTGAATTGTAGGAAAGGTCCTGTACAACCTCCTACAAGAAAAGAAGGATGAGACTTGTTCCAAAGAACAAGTGATGACAATTCAAAATGCACTCCAATAAACATGACTCTGAAGCTCCCAGGGTCAGAAACACCATGACGGAAGAGAGAGCTTCAGAAAGCGGTAGATCCACCCCGAAGGATGAAGACCACCATGGGTATGAGAGATAACTCATGATGAAGAAAAGAATACTATGAAAGAAGCTATGATTAAAGAATAACAATTGATCATGGGGAATAATGTATACGATATGATTTCGAGACATAAACGGAAGTACGTAGTATCTATGGATCTACAAGAACAAGTGTACAAAGCAAGGTTCGTGATTTGCCTCTGAAAGAATAGACTATGACATAACATACTCTATTGACCAGACCTACTAGAAGTATATATCAAGCATAGAACCACTTGTACAGAATGAAGAAGGAAGATGATACTCCACTTCAGGGGGAGTGACTACAGAAGATATCTGAGTTCGACATGGTGTGCAACATGATGGATAGCTTCGTGATGGATCGAGACTTTACCAAGAGAAAAGTGGGTTCCAACCTTCAAGGTTGAATGAAGAAGACTAGGATATGTTGATAACCTGACAAGACGAACTCATGGAAGATGTTATGATACTAGAATGATGTATGGGATATAGTTCCCAAACCAGAAGGAAAGAGTATAGTATCCTCCAAATGGATATTCAAAATAAAGCATGCAGTTGACGGAAGTATTGAGAAGTATAAAGAAAGATTTGTGGCCAGAGGATTCTCTCAGAAGGAGGGAATTGATTATGAAGAGACATTTGCCCCAGTAGCACGGTATACTTCGATTAGAGCTATCATGGCACTTGCATCCATGATGAAGTGGGACTTACACCAAATGGATGTGAAAACAGCTTTTCTAAATGATGTGATTGAAGAAGAAGTATACATAGAACAACCACAAGGATTTGAAGTTGAAGATAGACATACTCACGCATGCAAGTTGAAGAAGGCCCTATATGGTCTAAAACAAGCTCCTCGAGCTTGGTATGAAAGGATAGACAATTTCTTGTCAAGCATGGGCTTCACCAAGAGTAAAGCTGATCCTAACCTTTATCCTGTTGTTATATGTGGATGACTTATTCTTGATAGGGAATGAGAAACAGATTATAGAAAGCAAGAAGAAACTAGCAGAAGAATTTGAGATGAAAGACCTTGGGTTAATGCATTATTTCTTAGGTCTGGAAGTGTGGCAAAGTTCAGAAGGAATCTTTCTCAACCAAGGAAAGTATGCGGTAGAGATATTGAAGAGATTCAATATGTTGGAATGCAAAGTCATGGCCACACCCATGGACTCCAACCTGAAGCTGTTCGCTGGTGACTCATCAGAGTTAGTGGATATGACTCATTACAGACAGATCATTGGGTCATTGATGTACTTAACAAATACCAGACCAGACATTTGTTTTGCTATGAACACCTTAAGTCAATATCATGTTCAACCAAGATGGGTTCACCTAGTAACTGCAAAACATGTGATGAGATATCTGAAAAGGACTATAGACTTTGGTTTATATTATGATGGTAGCCATGAGTATAGATTGTATGGCTACACAGATGCAGATTGGGCTGGAAGTATCTCAGACAGGAAAAGCACATCAAGTAGATGCTTTTGTTTGGGGTCTGCTATGAGTTCATGGTTTAGCAGGAAACAATCCAGTGTTTCTCGTAGCATGGCTGAAGCAGAATACATAGCAGATTGCTCTACTAAGTTGTGAAGCCATATGGCTTCGAAAGCTGATATCAGGTCTCTTTGAACTGAAGATGGATACTACATTGATTCTATGTGATAACAAGAGTTGTGATAACAGAAAACCCTGTGTTCCGTCGTAACACATAGAAATCCGGTATTTCTACATTCAAGATAAAGATGCAGATGATGATGTTTCGGTATTTACATACTGCAGATACAGATGATGGTGATTCAGTATTTCTATACTGAATATATAGATGATGATGATTTCAGTATTCCCATACTAAAGATATAGATGATGTTTCAGTATTTACATACTGTAGATGCAGATGATGGTGACCTGATGATGCTTTCAGTACTCGCATACTGGAGATACAGATGGTGATAGTTCAGTATTCACATACTGAAAATGTAGATGAAGATGGTTTAGATGATGATGCGTTGACAAAGCCTCTGTCTCGGGTAAAGTTCGAACACTTTTGAGACAAGCTTGGTGTGGTTCAAAAAGACCTTCCCCGAAAGGGGGAGTAGTGATGTTGCAGTGGGATTGTATCATCCCTGGGCACTTGCCCTAAAGTGATCCGGAGACCTCGGTCTTCGAGAATGAAGTGGGATTGTATCATCCCTGGGCACTTGCCCTAAAGTGATCCGGAGACCTCGGTCTTCGAGAATGAAGAGGGATTGTATCATCCTGGGACATATGTCCAAAAGTGACCGGAGACCTCGGTCTTCGAGAATGAAGTGGGATTGTATCATCCCTGGGCACTTGCCCTAAATTGATCTGGAGACCTCGGTCTTCAAGAATGAAGAGGGATTGTATCATCCTGGGACATATGTCCAAAAGTGACCCGGAGACCTCGGTCTTCGAGAATGAAGAGGGATTGTATCATCCCGGGACATATGTCCAGAAGTGATCCGGTGACTTCGGTCATCGAGAATGTGGTAGGATTGTATCATCCTTAAACTTCGGTTCAGAACGGATCTAGTGAACTTTGGTCATAGAGAAGGTGGTAGGATTGTATCATCCTTGGACTTCGGTTCAGAACGGATCCGGTGAACTTCGGTCATCGAGAAGGTGGCAGGATTGTATCATCCTTGGACTTCGGTTCAGAACGGATCCGGTGAACTTCGGTCATCGAGAAGGTGGCAGGATTGTATCATCCTTGGACTTCGGTTCAGAACGGATCCGGTGAACTTCGGTCATCAAGAAGGTGGCAAGATTGTATCATGCTTGGACTTCGGTTCAGAACAGATCCGGTGAACTTCGGTTATCGAGAAGGTGGTAGGATTGTATCATCCTTGAACTTCGGTTCAAAACGGATCCGTTGACTTCGGTACTCGAGAACGTGTGTTGATCCCGTAATTCCTAGAGGAAGGATTGTCTGAGTTCCACATCTGTGTTGATCCCGTAATTCCGAAAGGAAGGATCGTTAGTAACTCCGTAAAGACCTAAATCCCGTAATTCCGAAAGGAAGGATCATTGACTTGATCCCGTAATTCCAATAGGAAGGATTGTCTGAGCTCCACAGATGTGTTGATCTCGTAATTCCAATAGGAAGGATTTGTTGAGTTCCACAAATGTGTTGATCCCGTAATTCCGAAAGGAAGGAACGTTAGTAACTCCGTAAAGACCTAAATCCCGTAATTCCGAAAGGAAGGATTGTAAGTAACTCCGTAAAGACCTAAATCCCGTAATTCTGAAAGGAAGGATCGTTGGTAGCTCCGTAAAGACTTGATCCCGTAATTCCGAAAGGAAGGATCGTTGGTAGCTCCGTAAAGACTTGATCCCGTAATTCCAACAGGAAGGATTGTCTGAGTTCCACAGATGTGTTGATCCCGTAATTCCAATATGAGGGATTGTCTGAGTTCCACAAATGTGTTGATCCCGTAATTCCGAAAGGAAGGATCATTAGTAACTCCGTAAAGACCTAAATCCCATAATTCCGAAAGGAAGGATCGTCTGAGCTCCACAAATGTGTTGATCCCGTAATTCCGAAAGGAAGGATCATTAGTAACTCCGTAAAGACCTAAATCCCATAATTCCGAAAGGAAGGATCGTTAGTAGCTCCATAAAGACTTGATCCCATAATTCCGAAAGGAAGGATCGTCTGAGCTCCACAAATGTGTTGATCCTGTAATTCCGAAAGGAAGGATCAGTAGTAACTCCGTAAAGACCTAAATCCCGTAATTCTGACAGGAAGGATCGTCTGAGTACCACAAACATGTTGATCTTGTAATTCCGAAAGGAAGGATCATGTTGATGATGATGATGTGATGTTGATGTTTTGATGATGTTGATGTCTTGATGATGATGATGTTGATGTTTTGATGATGTTGATGTTTTGATAATAATGATGTTTTCATGATGATGTTGTTTTCATGATGATGTTTCTAATCAAAAGATCAGAGTATGATGATGATGTTGTTGCTGATCAAAAGGCCAAAGTGCTGAAGATGATATTGCTGATCAAAAGGTCAAAATGTTGAAGATGATAGTGCTGAAGATGATGTTGCTGATCGAAAGGTCAAAGTGCTGAAGATGATGTTGCTAATCGAAAGGTCAAAGTGTTGAAGATGATGTTGCTGATCGAAAGGTCAAAGTGCTGAAGATGTTGCTGATCGAAGCAGTCAAAGTATTAATGATGATGAAGACTGAAGATTGAAGATGAAGACTACATAATGTTGAAAAGCTTCCAATGATTTATAGATGTGTTACCCTGATGATGTTGATGATGTCCTCTATCGCTCTCCTACTATTGTTGTTGTTGATGTTGTTGTAGAATACCCTTCTCGTTAAGGGGGAGTGTTGAAATATTGTAACTTCGAAGAATATTCTATATGTATCTTTTGTGGTCCCCGATGGTCCTATCGGAAGAACCACTTGTATTATCTTGTACCCCGGTGCTTCTAATCGGAAGAACTAATAAGAGTCATGAGGTAGTACCCTCTAATTGTAAAGGTGGGTCATTAGCACCCCAGTGTGGTTACTTGAGCCTACATGTGTAACTCGAACCTACATGATTTAACTCGAGCTTACATGTCGAATGAGTTAATTCAAGTGAACGGATGAACATAAATAGAGGTGTGGTGCTCCTCATTTGAGACACACACACACTCTCACTTGTGTAGCACATTAGTGGAGAGAGAGAAGTAGCCGGAGAAGGAGGAGGATCAAGCTTTGATCTCCTTGCTAGTTTTATCTTTTGTCTTTTATCTTTTTGGGGCATCTATATTGAGGAAGCTCTTGCTTGGTTTTTCTCTTTAGGGTTTTCCCAAGATAAATCTGTGTTGTTCTTGTGATACTGTTTCTTTCAGTGATCCTGCTTATATGCTTTTGTTATGAAAATGAAATGAAATACTGATGGCTTAGCTAAGCATATGAAAAGTTAACAGATAATTGGGTCGTATTAAACTTTTTTGTACCTCCCAATATATACTTTCAATCATAGTAGCATAATTGGGTTGTATTGGACTTTCATGTACGGAAATTTGGAGGGAGTTCAAAATATTGCAGAATATTCGACATAATACATATACAATTTGACTACATTTTAGGGCACATATTATAAGATAAAAATTATTTAAATTTTATTGTTTTATTTTTTATTTTTCCCCGTTATGTAACTGCATTGTCGATTTAGTGTTATAGTTTTATATTTTGAAAGTTTAAAGCTTTAAAATTTATAATATATATTTTGTTTTATGTTTTAGTTCTATATATCAAATATTAAGTTAGTTTTTATATTAGATTTATTTTATAATATAAATATAAAGTTTAATAACTAGTTATAATATATATCAAATAGATTAGTTTTTATGTTAGGTTTATTTTATAATATAAATATAAAGTTTAGTAACTAGTTATAATATTAGATTTTAGTTAGTATAATACTTTTTGGAATATATTATTAAAAATTGGTTTTATTGTTTTATAATTTAATTTTGGCATTTTAATTATTTAATATTTTTATAATTAAATTTATAAATACATTATTATATTTAAATGTTTTAAGATTTATATTTCAAATTGATTTTAGTGAAAAATAAATGTTACAGGTAAACAAGGTAGGAGTTTGGAAAAATTCTTGAGTATTTGACAAGCAAAATAGTTTATGATAGCCTGTCAAATTCCAATACTGCATGCAAATATTAAATGGTTTATGTTACCTTAAAATTTCTAAAATTTGAAAGATAAGTTTTTTAAATCTATAAGCAACTTACTCTTCTACTTTTTTAGTACTAGATTTTTTAGAACTACTTATTTTTTCCATATAGAATCGTATTGATGGAAGCCATATTCATACTCGAATTATGCTACTATGCTTTCAATAGATCTCAACATCCAAAGTCTTAACAGCAAAAAAACACCCTTCAAAGTTCCAAAAACTCGTTAATGGCGATCCTTACAAGACCTACACCCAATCAACATTTGAATCACCTCGTAGAATCAACGGGCTCAACATTGTAAACCTTCCGAGCGGCCTCGTTGCCAACATATTCCCCGCCCATCTCCAACTACTTCAACACATGACGTGCATAGTTTGTAAGCCCTACTTCAAGTCCATACTGAGAAAACTCCTGAGAATATGCAGGCACCATCACACATCTCTAGCCAGAGTTGCTAATAGGATATGTGCGATGAATTCCTTGTAGCTAATTTTAATGACAATTTGCTATTTGGGTGTGTTGTACTTGTTCATATATTGGTTAATCAAGTAGATCCTTGACCTGTAATTGGGTTTCCCTTCTCTCCTGCACTTGAATTTGACCTGAAAACTCTCGAAGTAAGGCCCTAATTTTCAGGGCTTTCACAAAAACTGATACTGTGGATATCCTATATGCTGATACGATAACCAACTCCACCTTGTCTCCTCTACTGCAGAGAATGCATGAAACATATCCTTTGAAGGCTAGTTTACGTGGTAAAATATTTCTATTCTAAATCTTGGCTCTTATTATGTGCACTTCTCCTCTGTTCGACAATAACAGTAGCATCCACATAATAAAAGCCAATCTTTACTGCCCAATCTCGATGATGTCGTATTATATTTAATTAATTTGAGAAAATAAAAAGACATTATGGAAATGTGGTTACATGATTGGAGAGTTAAGTGGGAGTTTGAGAGAAAACCTTCTCAAATAAAGATGCGGATGCACTGCCTGATCTCAATGACATCCTATTGTATTTATTTTATTTTATTTAAAAAACTAAAAGCATTATAAAGACTGAGATACCAGAACTGAACACAGTTTACTTCTGATAGAGACAATTAGCTAAATGAAATTATATCCAACCTCTTGGTAAGCAATTAGAAAAGAGAGAAAGGAGTGTTAAAGAAGAGAATTGGTGTATTATTATTCCTCGGAGCAAGTGGTATGTTGCCATAAACATCTCCCGTGGCTTCCTATATGTCCCCAAATCCTGCCTGCAACAATTGCCAAAGGGTAGAGCAAATGCTAAGAATTTATAGTTGAAACCAAAGAGGGGAGACTAAACTATGAATCAGCCAGCACAGAACTTCTCACAATCTATGTAATTGCTGCAAGTGAAAAGGGAACTAATTATGAATTTTATTGCAATACAAATCAAGTAGATAGAAGTAGAATAAGAGAGAATGTGGATTTGAACAAGATGAAAATATGTAGTTGAAATCTTGATTTGCGATAATATAGAAGACCGTATTCTCTCCAACATAAGAACCTCAACCAACCATGCAAACATCACTGAGAGTTTTGTATTCTCGCCAAAAAAATATTGTTTTGTCAAAAGATAATGAGATATACAGTGCGCAGGCAGAGTTTGACTCAATTGCGTGTCGGAGGAGATCTCAAGCAAACTTGGTCGAGTTTATACTCATTTTTCTTGAAATTTCGAGAGGATTGTATTGGTGTTGTTTGTTTCTGTTTTTGACTGACAGAAAACAGAGGTGTTTCAAGAACTCATGTCTGCAGTGTTTTGAATACTTAATAAGATTAGCCTTCTCATTGGAAGTGGCCCAGAGACGTAGCCCAAGAGGGGTGAACACCGTTATCATCTGTTATATATCAATTTCATGGTTTTCCTACTTGTTATTTGCTTATGTGTATGATTTAAGCATTTAAAATTCATTTTTTAAAGCACTTTTATGAGTTTTTAACATACAAATTTCACATGCAATTTATATGGTTAAAAAGATCCTAAAATTTTCAGATCAAGTTTGGTATTAGAGAAGCTTAACCATTGCATTGTGAGTTTGTGAAGGAGAATTTGAAGAATTCGACCTAGAAAATGGTTAAAGAAGAGGAAGAATAGCTTCACCAAAAGGAGAAGAAGCAGCCTCTTCAATCCCATTTGAGGAGGAATTTCTTAAAGCTTTCATGAGGATGCAAACAATGGTGGAGGAGCTTTATCAAAATCGAAAGAGAGGTGAACAAGTTGGTCCATTTAATACTGATGGTTCCTCCTAAAACTCCACCATCTTCATCGTCTTGATGGTTCTTTACATTCTCCATTTGAAAAGCAAAAGAAACTTGATGGAAAAATTGACTTTAATGCACATCAATTAAAGCTTGATATTAAGTTTGAATTGCCTATTGACAATGGAGAACTTTATGTTGAAAAATTAGACAAACGGATTGTCAAATAGAAGTTTATTGTAGGATTTAAAAATTCACTGAAGATAACATCAAAATTCAGTTGGCTTCTCTCCGACTTCGATCGACTGCTCTCATATGTTGATGTGACGCTGCACCTGTACCCAACGCATCTTCAGGTATGCCCCAAGGAGAGAGGGTCTTTTTTTCGACCAGGAGGGGTGTTATCGAGTAATAGTAGTCATGGATGGGCCCTTTGGCTCCTCCCTTAGGAGTACTATGGCTTAATGGAACTACTGACTGCACTTTGTTGGGGTTTTAACCTCTAGGTTGGTGTCTGGGAATTTTAAGGGTTGACCACTAGGTCACATGGCTCCATATCCTAGACATGGTGAGGAACCTCCTAAACCTCCACCAACTTTACCGTCTTAT
>LPNX011197077.1:390623-403923 GCA_001517045.1 Pseudotsuga menziesii | reverse complement strand
CTTGATGGTTCTTTACATTCTGCATTTGAAAAGCAAAAGAAACTTGATGGAAAAATTGACTTTAATGTGCTTCAATTGATATTAAGTTTGAATTACTTAATTACAATTGAAAACTTAATGCTGAAAAATTAAACAATTGGATCCGTCGAATAGAAGTTTAATGTAGGATTCAAAAATTCAGTGAAGATAGCATCAAAATTCAGTTGGCTTCTTTATGACTTGGAGGGACTGCTCTCATATGGTGGTGTTACGTTGCACCTGTACCCAACGCACCACTGGGTCACATCACTCCATATCTTGATGGTTCTTTACATTCTGCATTTGAAAAGCAAAAGAAACTTGATGGAAAAATTGACTTTAATGTGCTTCAATTGATATTAAGTTTGAATTACTTAATTACAATTGAAAACTTAATGCTGAAAAATTAAACAATTGGATCCGTCGAATAGAAGTTTAATGTAGGATTCAAAAATTCAGTGAAGATAGCATCAAAATTCAGTTGGCTTCTTTATGACTTGGAGGGACTGCTCTCATATGGTGGTGTTACGTTGCACCTGTACCCAACGCACCACTGGGTCACATCACTCCATATCCTGAAGGTGGTGACGAACCTCCTAAAATTCCACCATCTTCATCGTCTTATCTTGATGGTTCTTTACATTCTCCATTTGAAAGGGAAAAGAAACTTGATGGAAAAATTGACTTTAATGTGTCTCAATTAAATCTTGATATTAAGTTTGAATTATCTATTTACGATGGAGAACTTAATGCTGAAAAATCAGACAATTGGATCTGTAAAATAGAAGTGTATTGTAGGATTCAAAAAATCAATGAATATAGCATCAAAATTCAATTGGATTCTCTCTGCCTTGGAGGAACTGCTCTGATATGGTGGTACCTATACCAAACGCACCTTCAGGTGTGCCCCATGGAGAGAGGACCATTTTTTCAACCAAGAGGGGTGTTATTGAGCAATAGTAGTCATGCTTGGGACCTTTGGCTCCTCCCTTAGGAGTATTATGGCTTAATGGCACTGTTGACTGCTCTTTGCTAAGCTTTTTAAAACTCGGGGTTAGAGTTCGAAGACCCTAAGGGTTGACCATTGGGTCACATCGCTCCATATCCTGTTTATGTACTCTAGTGGTCTCCGCTTCAGCTATGAGACCTATGTTTCCTTTTGCAGCCACTTTGAATACCCTCCTGGCCCTTCAGTCAGTGGGCATCTGCTCTCCCTAGCCTTATCTGCTCAGAGAAAAGCCACCCTCCATGCCAGGCCTTTTGATGCTTTGAGAAGGGCATTAAGGGATTTTACAACATTCTAGGGGTTAGAATGATTTTAAAGTGTACATAAAGTTACCTACTCTAACTAAATTAGAAATTCTATCACCATCAGTTGATATTGCAATGTTCTCTGATTCCAACTCCTCAAAGCTTGCAAGGGGCATTTTTCCTTTTTGATTAAATTCGTTGTGTTTTGCAAGGTTTAACATAATTGTCATTGATGTTTTCACAAATGCCTATTGATTCTGTGTCCTCCATGCAAATAGGACAAAAGCATGTTAACTTCCTACTATCAAATGAAAACACATTTTGGAAGGTTTTTGTTTTGATTGAGTGTATATCTTGAGTTTCTTGAATGGTGCTAGAATCATATGGGATTGATCTATCTACATCTTGGATTCCAATATGCCAAAAAAACTTGTCCAACATAAACAATTTGCATGTACATGTGAGTAAAATGTTACTAGATGTACATGTTAAAGTCATTCCAAGTTGAATAAATTTGTTTTGAAAACAAGTTCATACTGGCGCACATCCTTTGATTGTTGATTGCACTCATGGCTAAGATTTACACGACATCATTGAACAACTTGATTAGCACACAAATCAATTGGTAGAATGGTTAATTTGATGACTTTGAAGTGCTTGTTTTACACACACCCCTATACCATCGTACTCTCATTTTTCATGACTAGTTTCAAAAAAATTCCACCGATGTTTAATATCTGTTTTTTATGAAGACGACATTGAATCCAGAAAAATGATCGTGAAGATTTAAATTGCCCTACACATCCATGTGACCATGTACAATGTCCATTCATTACAATTCCATGTGTTTTCAATGAACCATAATTAATATCAAAACATTGTTGTACATTAAATTGTATCATGCCTGCTGTCATCGCTGATATAGAAATGATATTCCTTGATCACATGTCGATTGTCATCTGTGCTTTCTATATCATCAACAATGTGTTGAGCATGTCTATATAGAACATGGACAAATATAGAAATTTAGTCATAATGATAATATTCACTTGGTATTTCTTTTTGTGCTTGAAATGTGTAATTCTTTGCGAAATCGACCACAGAGAAAATGTGAATGTTTGATGTATTATAAATTTCTTTTTCAAACTTCTTCAAAAACTCTGTAACACTGATTTACCAAGACATACAATTCAAACAATCACGTGACATTTTTTCAGCATGGACTACTTTCTCTATGGTTGATTTCGCAGAGAATTACACATTTGAAGCACAAAAAGAAATACAAACTAAATATTATCATCATGACCAAATTTCTATATTTGTCCATGTTCTATATAGACATGCTTAACACAATGTTGATGATATAGAAAGCACAAATGACAATCAACACGTGATCAAGGATTATCATTTCTATATCAGCGATGACCGCACACATGATATTATTTATGGTTCACTAAAAACGCGTGGAATTGTGATAAATGAACATTGGATATGGTTAGATGGATGTGCAGGGCACTTTAATTCTTCACGATCATTCTTCTGGCTTTGTCGCCTTCATAAAAAACAAATATTAAACATCGTTGGATTTTTTGAAACTTGTCATGGAAAAGGAGAGCACGATGGTGCAGGGTTTTGTGTAAAATGAGCACTTCGAAGGCATCAAATGAACCATTCTGCCAATCAATTTGCAAACTTTATCAACTCGCCAAGGCTTCAATCACTAGCTTAAACATGTGCCTATTAACTATCATGCAAGTTAGCAATCTTGTTAAGCTCTTATGGTCATAATGATAGTGAGTATTAAAAAATTGAGCACCTTGAGAGAAAACAAGTACACAATAAGTATCCACATAATAAGAGCCAATATTTACATTGGGAACCCTTTTACCGAGAAAAACAACTTTCAAAAGATATATCAACCACGTGAGGATCTTTACAATGGGGTTCTTCAAGCCTTTAAATAGGCTTCATTGCATCAAATACTATGGGATACCTAATACCACAAGCATATAAACCACCAAAGATAAACTCATTAATATTCAAGTACATGCTAAACTAATTACTATTTTACCATGTCAAGATTAACCCAATATTCCCCTCTTTAAATTTGACTTGGGGTAAACCCCAACTTACCTCAAAGTTTATTAACAAGGTATTATAGGATACAACATGCCCCCTATCACCGAAGTTTACATATAAACTTTACACCAATGAACCATCAAACCAAGGGTACACTTGCCCATTGATATATGTGATAAACTTGCGACTCCATCAAAATGCTTAGAGTTGGTTACCCAACATGTGATGCTATGAAACATCAACATGTTCTATTGCTAGCATCCCTCATGCTCCAAATACAATTACATAAACCAAGTACTTATCTTATAATTCTATGCACAAGCATATGAAGCTATGAAACATCAACTTCATTGACCGAATCTTTCTCTACTATAAATAGAGTAAGCCAAATCAAGCACTCCTTAATCGAGTACTTCTTCATCCACTACCCCGCCATATTTTTCTTCCATGTATTCTTCACATCAATCCATCTTCATCAAAGTCAATGATTTAAGAAATCTCTCATGACAATGATTTATCCACGGAAACATGGATCTGAAAACATTCTTCATATATTTAAAAAACTGGAATTGACCTCCCAATATATACTTTCAATCATAGTAGCATAATTGGGTCGTATTGGACTTTCTTGTACCTCCCAATATATACTTTAAATCATAGTAGCATAACTAGACTATATTGGACTTTCCTGTACTGAAATTTGGAGGGAGTTCGAAAATTGCCGAATATTCGACATAATCCAGATACGGTAAATTTGCCAACATTTTTGGGCACATATTATAAGATAAGAATTATTTAAATTTTGTTGTTTTATTTTTAATTTTTCCCCGTTATGTAACCGCATAGTTGATTTAGTGTTAGTTTTACATTTTAGAAGTTTAAAGCTTTAAAATTTATAATTTAAAAGAAGGAGGTGGTGAGGAACCTCCTAAAAAACTCCACCATCTTCACCATCTTATCTTGATGGTTCTTTACATTCTCCATTTGAAAAGCCAAAAAACCTTGACAAAAAAATTGACTTTAATGTGCATCAATTGAAGCTTGATATTAAGTTTGAATTGCCTATTTACAATGGAGAACTTAATGTTGAAAAATTAGACAAACGGATCCGTTAAATAGAAGTTTATTGTAGGATTCAAAAATTCAATGAAGATAGCATCAAAATTCAGTTGGCTTCTCTCCAACTTGGAGGGACTGCTCTCATATGTTGGTGTTACACTGCACCTGTACCCAGCGCACCTTCAGGTGTTCCCCAAGGAGAGAGGGTCATTTTTTCGACCAAGAGGGGTGTTATCGAGTAATAGTAGTCATGGATGGGCCCTTTGGCTTCTCCCTTAGGAGTATTATGGCTTAATGGCACTACTGACTGCACTTTGTTGAGGTTTTTAACCTCAAGGTTGGTGTTTGGGGATCCTAAGGGTTGACCACTAGGTCACATGGCTCCATATCTAGGAGGCGGTGAGGAACCTTCTAAAACTCCACCATCTTCAACGTCTTATCTTGATGGTTCTTTACATTCTCCATTTCAAAAGAAAAAGAAACTTAATGGAAAAATTGACTTTAATGTGCCTCAATTGATAATTTGATACTAAGTTTGAATTACCTATTTATGGTGGAGAACTTAATGCTGAAAAAATTAGACAATTGGATCCGTCAAATATAAGTTTATTGTAGGATTCAAAAATTGACTAAAGATGGCATCAAAATTCAATTGGATTCTCTATGACTTGGAGGGACTTCTCCCATATCGTGGTGTTACGTTGCACCTGTACCCAACGCACCATTGGGTCACATGGCTCCATATCCTAGAGGTGGTGAGGAACCTCCTAAAACTCCACCATCTTCACCGTCTTATCTTGCTGGTTCTTTACATTCTCCATTTAAAAGGCAAAAGAAACTGATGGAAAAATTGAATTTAATGTGCCTCAATTAAATCTTGATATTAAGTTTGAATTATCTATTTACGATGGAGAACTTAATTCTGAAAAATTAGACAATTAGATCCGTCAACTAGTAGGATTCCAAAATTCATTGAAGATAGCATCAAAATTCAGTTGGCTTCTCTCTAACTTGGACGGACTGCTCTCATATGGTGGTGTTACATTGCACCTATACCAAACGCACCATTAGGTGTGCCCCAAGGAGAGAGGGCCATTTTTTCAACCAGGAGGGGTGTTGTTGACCAATAGTAGTCATGGTTGGGACCTTTGGCTCCTCCCTTAGGAGTATTATGGCTTAATGGCACTACTAACTTCCCTTTGCTATGGTTTTTAACCTCAAGGTTAGTGTTCGGATATCCTAAGGGTTGATCACTAGGTCACATGGCTCTATATCATGTTTATGTGCTCTAGTGGTCTATGATTCAACTACGAGACCTATGTCTCCTTTGGTGACCACTTTGGACACCCTCCTAGCCCTTCGGTCAGTGGGCACCTGCTCTCCCTGGCCTTATCTCCTTAGAGGAAAGTTTAATGCTGAAAAATTAGACAATTAGATCCGTCAACTAGTAGGATTCCAAAATTCATTGAAGATAGCATCAAAATTCAGTTGGCTTCTCTCTGACTTGGATGGACTGCTCTCATATGGTGGTGTTACATTGCACCTATACCAAACGCACCATTAGGTGTGCCCCAAGGAGAGAGGGCCATTTTTTCAACCAGGAGGGATGTTGTTGACCAATAGTAGTCATGGTTGGGACCTTTGGCTCCTCCCTTAGGAGTATTATGGCTTAATGGCACTACTAACTTCCCTTTGCTATGGTTTTTAACCTCAAGGTTAGTGTTCGGATATCCTAAGGGTTGATCACTAGGTCACATGGCTCCATATCATGTTTATGTGCTCTAGTGGTCTATGATTCAACTACGAGACCTATGTCTCCTTTGGTGACCACTTTGGACACCCTCCTAGCCCTTCGGTCAGTGGGCACCTGCTCTCCCTGGCCTTATCTCCTTAGAGGAAAGCCACCCTCCATGCTAGGCTTTTTGATGCTTTGAGGAGGGCGTTGAGGGATTTTACACTTCCCTCCAGCTCACTTCAACCTTTCGTTTGGAGTGATTCACTTATTGGAGCGTGTTTAGGCACCTCGAGGTACAAATACCCCAGGTATCCTACCTTGAGCCTACCTTAGGCCATATTTTATTATTATTTTCTTTTAATTTAAGTTGACATTTTATAATTTCAAATTGACATGTTTTAAGGCATGTAGGCCTAGATATTTTGTAAAAAGTGGGTGACATTATATAAATAGATCTCACTTTCATTTTAAAAACAAGACTCATGGTATAATACACTATGCATTTATTCAACCCAACTAGGGCTCTTTGAAGTGAGGCGCCTCCTCTTAAGGACAGGCTTGATGACAAGTTCTTGAACTATTCTTTGGTTCAACACTCTTGCAAAGGTGATGCTCTGATTTGTTGGTTAAACACTTGCACGAGGAGGGTTCCGAAGGTTTGTTTGATCTCTCTTTGTTAATGGTAGATGAATAATTCATGTTTGTGGATTAAATGGTAGTCGTTAGTGTTGCATTCGTCTTGGCTAAAATCTTCATCAATCCTTAGTCGCCTTGGTGTAGAAGGACGTCCTCTCTAGGGTCCTTCTAGGGTTAGAACCTTAGTGCTTTAGGGCTAGGCATAAACCTAGGCTAGTTTTCTCTAGAGGTAGGTTATTCACTCCTTAGATGCCCTAGGTTAGGGTAGGATTGTGCTAGGGTTTTGCTCCCTAGGTCTCAAACCTCTCTCTTTTCCAAAACCTAGTCAATAGGGTTAGATAGATTGCATTTGCATGTGTAAATTTTCATTCTCATGGTGAAATTACGGTTATATTAGGTCTGCAATTTTATGTTAAAACCCCTAAAAATAAAAAATTTACTTTTTTTTGCACTTTTGAGCCTCCCTAAAATTTGAACCTCCTTCCCTAAAAATTTGGTTTAGCCTCTAAAGCCCTAAAACACCTAATGCAGAATTATATAAGGAACCCTAAAATATATAAAAATTCCTAAAACCTAAATTCTGCCCTAAGCAGTCCTAAAATCAGTCCTAGAAACCTAACCTTTCTCCTCGAAGGCCTCATGGTGGCTTCCCCTAATTCTATCCCTAGACCCTTGCCTCTCATTTGGCTACCCAAAACTAGGTTGTACAACCCTTTAGCATCCCTCTTCGCTGCTGCTCCAAGTCTGCAAAATAATGCAAACTGTAAAAACTTGACAGTCCTCCAACTTGCCCCCTTTGGGCCCTTCTTTCCATCTAAGGTTTGCTCCTTTCCTTCTCCTCTTATCCTCGAGCCTGCCCTTTGTTCCTACTCCTTTGAGAGAGCCTAAACCTATACCTTACGGCTTCCCTTACAATGGCAACCCTCCCCTCCTATCTACTCCAACTAGAAGAACAAAGGAAGATGAAGAGCAAGAACGTAGTGTAAATATGTATATGTGATAAATGTAGAAGACGATTACATAATAAGTGCCCCGAGTAATTTAGCATTTATAACATTGCCTTCTCCTTTTAAATTTCTCTGTCCTCAAAGCAAGGTAATGACTGATATTGCTAAACGAATTTCTCTGTTTCCCATGATGCGTCTTCTTCTGGGAAATTCTTCCATTTAATGAGGTATTCATTGATCATTCTAGTGTGTAATCTTCGTTCTCTGATGTTGATGATAGCTTCTGGTTCTAAGATAAGTTTCCCTTCTTCATCTAGATTGAGAAGTGTTTTTTGAACTGATTGATGTTGTCCCAACAACTTTTTTAGATTTGATACATGGAAGGCGTTGTGAATTCGACTTGTCTCTGGTAACTTTACCTCGTATGCTACGCTACTAATCTTTCGTATAATCTGGGTATGGACCATAGAATTTAGGTGCTAATTTGTTCTTTCCTTGTTTTAGTGATAATTGTTTGTACGATTGAAGTCTTACGAATACTCAATCTACTAATTCAAACTCTCTCTCTGTTCTATGTTGGTCTGCTTGTTATTTCATACGGTTTTGTGCCATAGTTAAATTATCTTTGAGTGTTTGTATGATTTGTTGGTTGTCTTCCAATCAATCTTCTATGTCGGGTACTTGTGTGCTTCCTTGAATGATTTCCTTCCATCTGGGTGGTTCATAACTATACAATGCTTGAAATGGAGTCATCTTTGCCGATGTTTGATACGTAGCGTTATACCACCATTCTGCGAAATGTAACCATTTGAGTTGTTTGTCCGTGACCAAACTACGGAGATAGGTTTCCAGACACTTGTTGACCACTTCTATTTTCCATCTATCTGTGGGTGATACACTGAGCTCATATTACGAATGATCCATGTTTGCTTGCAGAATTCCTTCAAGAAATTGCTTGTGAATTTGGCGTCTTTATCGCTCACTAATTTTTGGAAAACCATGTAATTTGTAGATATTTTTACAAAACACTTTAGCGATTTGCTTAGCGGAGTCACTTTTCTTTATGCCCATGAAATGTGAATATTTCGTTAGTCGATCTACTACCACAAGGATTTTATCCTTACCATCTGATAAGGGTAACCCTTCAATAAAATCCATAGAAATTTCCTGCCACTTTTACTTCGAAATGTGCAATGGGTGGAGTAGCCTTGGAGTCATGACGTTTTCACTTTTATTCCTTTGACACGTGTCGCACTCGGCTACATATTTTTGAATGTCTTTATGCATTCTATCCAATAGAACGATTGTATGGCATCGTAATATGTCTTGAAAAAACCTACATGTCCTGCTGTAGGTGAATCATGAGATTCTATCATCACCTTAGTTTTAACCTTGATGTTGGGTTTAAATAGATCCTTCCTTTGTACCACAAGATGTCATTTTGCCACTCGAATTTTGAACCTCTATTCGGGTCTTCAATTAAAGCGCATGTGTTTGGGTCTTTAGTGTATTCTCTTCGTATTTCGTCCAACCACTCTGGAATAACGATCGAAATTTGCATGTCTGGACTTCGTCCTTTCTAGATAGAGCATCAGCGACTATATTATCTTTCCCTCTTTTATGTAATAACTCCTGATCAAAGGTAGCGATTTTTTCCATCCACTTATGTTGTTTTGTTGACAATGTTTTTTGTTGGAGGATGTATTGAAGACTAGTATGGTCTGTTCTTATTATTAATTTGCTCCCTAGAAGGTATTGTCGCCATTTTGTTAAAGCATGTATAATGGCCAACATCTATTTATCATAAGTGGACATCAAACTTTCTCTCTTGTTGAGCTCCCTACTTTCGAATGCTCTTGGGTGATTTTCTTGCATCAAAACTACTCCTAGTCCGAAACCTGATACGTCGCACTCGAATACAAAAGGTTTTGTGAAGTCTGGCATGGCTAATACCAGTGTTGAAGACATCATGCATTTTAATGTTTCAAAACATTTTTCTAATTCACTATTCCATTGGAAGGAATTTTTCTTCAATAAATTTGTGAGAGGGGCGGTATTATGGGCGTAATTCAAATCTTCGATAGTATCCTGTTAGGCCTAGAAATCCCCTTAGTTTCGATATGTCATCGAGTTTGGCCCATTCCATGATTCCCTTGATTTTACTTGGGTCAACTTTGAATCCTTTGAAATCTTATGGCCTAGGTAGTCCACTTCTTCTTTTCCAAAGGTGAAATCTTATGGCCTAGGTAGTCCACTTCTTCTTTTCCAAAGGTGCACTTACACCTCTTTACATAGAATTGGTTTTCTTCCAAAATGGTAAGTACTCGGCTTAAGTGTTCCAAATGCTCCTTCCAAGTTCTGCTATATATGAGGGTGTCATCAAAAAATACTAGTACGAATTTCCTTAAAAATGGTTGGAACAAATCATTCATTACGGCTTGAAACATAGCTGGAGCGTTAGTCAAACCGAAAGGCATTACCTTAAACTCATAATGGCCTTCATGAGTGCAAAAAGCGGTTTTTTCTATGTCTTCCACCCTAACTTTGATTTGATAATAACCAGATCGGAGATCCAATTTTGAGAAGTACTTGGCCCCATGAAGTCCATCCAGTGTCTCATTGATGAATGGGATTGAAAATTTATTTTTGATAGTTATTTTAATCAGTGCTCTGTAATCTATGCACAATCTGAACAAACCATCCTTTCGTACTAGCACTACTGGAGCTGCATACAGGCTTTTTCTTTTTGAAATGACACCACATTTCAGAAGATCCTGAGTTAACCTCTCAATTTCTGTTTTATGGTGATGCAGGTATCTGTATGGTTTGTTACTGGTAGTTTATGTCCCTATTTCTATTTCGATTATGTGTTCGACCTTTCTGTTTCATGGAAGATCCATGGGTAATTCTTGAAACACTTTGTGATGTTTTGAATCAACTCTTGTATCTCTGGTTTTTTGTCCATGTCTCCTTCACACGTTAGAAGCTCCATTTCTTGACATTGAAGTGTGTACGCTGGTGCGCCTTTCCGAAGTAGCTTTTCGATCTTATGTGATGTAACTAACTGTGTCGGAGGTGGTTGGAACCTGTATAATTTGTGTTTCTTTCCGAACGACTGGAATTCAATAAAATGTTCTTGGAATTTGTAACCATTGTATCCCTAATACTACGTCGACTCCTCCCAGCGGTACCGCAAAGAAATCTGATTCTAAGTTATACTCTTGCATTTGTAACTTGACCTTGTGACATTTTCCCACTACTACCATAACCTTCATATTAGGAACTGGAAAAATAAGTAGGTTAAATACTTTAGCAAGGTTGACATTAACAAAGTTATGGGTGCTGCCAGAGTCGTTGAGAACTATGACGTTATTATTTTGTTATATGTCCTTTCATCTTCAATGTTTGTGGTTGGGAGATTCCGGTAATAGCGGCTAATGAGATTTTTGGGGTGTCGTCCTCGATTTTTGTTTGGTAGTCTGGTTGACTATCCACGTCGTTCTCAATTTGTTCCTCGACTTCAAACTCTGCTTCTTCTACTCCACATGCATACAATTTCTTTTGTAAGCATCTGTGTTTAGGATCCCATTTGTTGTTGATTTTTGTACCTAGTCAGGAGTTCCCTAAGTGACTTTATTTTGCCTGAGTCACTTAAGAGGGAAAATGTGACCCTCACATTAAAGTCACTTAAATGTGATTTTATGACTAAAGTCACTTTTTATAAAGTGAGTAAGTGAGTGAATTTATTTATGGGAAATAAATAAATGTGAATTTCACTCTCACTGTGAAATTATAAAAAGGAGTGAGGGAGGCAAAAGTGAGTTGACTTTTCATTTTACAGATGAAGGAGAGGAGGAGAGCTCAAGGAGGTCGATTTTTTTCCCAAGGAGGTCAAATTCCAGGTTAGGGTTTGAAGGAGAAGATTCCAGCCTTTAGCTTGCACAGTTCCCGAGGTGTACGGCCTGCATTTATGACAGGAGTACGGCTGCATTAATTGCTCAGTACGGCTGCAGAATTGGCACGAACTTCGAGGAGGAAGTACGGCTAGGACAGCACGGATCCCGAGGTGTACGGATCTGTACGGATCTGATCAGAGCATTAAATTCGGCACAAATCCCGAGGAGTACGGACAGTGTACGGCTGGGTAAATTCGGCGCGAATTTCGAGGTAATTTACTGCTGCATTAATTACTGTACGGCTGCATTAAATTCTGGCACGTGTCCCGAGATCTGTACGGCCTGTCAGCTGTACGGCCGCTGTCTGATTTGGCACGGAAATCGAGGAACAGTACGGTTAGGGTTTGAAGGACAGTTTGTGTATTTAATGCTGAAAAGAACTTCTGCTGGTGGAGATAAGTTAGATCTTCATCTCTGATTTTCTATCTTGTACATTTACTGAAGAAATAAAGCTCTCATCTCAAAACTGGTTTTCCCCGTGGGGGTTTTTCCAGGGCAACTTTGCCAAAAATATCTGTGTCAAATTGTGTGATGTGTATGTGTTTAATTACAGCCTGTTAATTGTTTACAGTGTGTTTAAATTGTTCAAGAAATTCCCAAAAATTGTTCATTAAATCAGCTAGCTGTGAAACAAGGGTTTTCAACATGGTATCAGAGCGCGGGGGGCTGAAATAGTGAGGTTTACATACACACAGAAAATTTGCAGCGTTCAGATTTTTGTTTGTACTTGCTTCTGTCAGTGGTTATTTTGCTGAGTTGTTGTTTATATGGCTACCGGATTGAGGTTGGAGGATAGGTTGGATGGGACAGGTAATTTTGTTCCATGGAAAGCTAGGATCTTGTTGTTATTGGAGGAGCATGAGCTATGGCCAGATGTGGTGAGGAACACCACTACATACCCCATAGTCATTCCTACAGATGCTACTGTTCTAGCTGCCTTCAACAAGAAGGACTGCAAAGCTAGAAGGATTATTCTAGATGCAGTGAAAGATCACATCATCCCTCACATTTCAGGTAAAGACAAAGCACATGAGATGTGGACTTCATTGATTGGACTGTATGAGAGCTCCAATGAGAACCGGAAAATGGTTCTTAGGGAGAAACTCAAGAGTATCAGGATGCATGGAGGAGAGGGAGTCACAGCTTACCTTACCAGGATATCTGCTGTCAAGGATGAGCTTGCAGCAGTTGGGGAGGTAGTTGCCCCTACAGAGCTTGTGCGTACAGCGGTGAACGGGGCTTCAAAGCCCTGGGGTGCTTTTGTGCAGGCTATTGTAGGTAGGGAGAACCTACCTAGTTGGGAGAGGCTATGGGATGATTTTGTACAGGAGGAGACCAGGAGAGGTCTCGTACTTGGTAGCAGCTCTCACAGAGGGGGAGATGATGAGGATGTGGCTTTGGCAGCCAAAGGGAGGAAGAAGAAGGGCCCCAAGAAGGGTGGGGCCAAGTTTCAGCAGCAGCAGGGACAGCAGAGCGGACAGAAGAAGGACTTGAGTAAAATCAAGTGTTATGCATGCCAGGCGTTTGGACACTATGCCTCACAGTGTCCAAGCAAGAAGAAGAAGAAGGGACAGGGACAGCAAACTGCAGCCTCAGCTGAGGTTGATGAGTTCAGTGTT
>LPNX011197077.1:260177-388587 GCA_001517045.1 Pseudotsuga menziesii | reverse complement strand
TGTATCTGGTCAACACCAGGCCAGATTTGTGCTTTGCGGTGAACACTCTTAGCCAGTTCATGGTTGAGCCTAAGAGTGTGCATTGGTCCGCTGGAAAGCACGTTTTGAGATACCTTGCAGGTACTGTGGACTATGGTCTGGACTACAGGAGGTCGGATGGTGTCGGATTGGTTGGTTTTAATGATTCAGATTGGGCAGGCAGTGTGCGGGATCGGAAGAGCACTTCCGGTTGTTGTTTCAGTTTGGGTTCGGCAGCAGTGTCGTGGTTCAGTCGGAAGCAGAGATCCGTTGCATTGAGTTCAGCTGAGGCAGAGTATATGGCAGCCAGTCAGGCTACTTGTGAAGCACTGTGGCTTCGCAAGTTGTTGGTTGATTTATTTGATCAGGAGCTTAGACCCACCGTCATTTACTGTGACAATCAGAGTTGCATACAGCTATCTGAGAATCCAGTATTCCATGACAGGTCAAAGCATATTGAGATCAAATACCACTTCATCCGAGATTATGTTCAGAGAGGAGCAGTTGAGCTCCAGTACATTTCCACAGATGAGGAGGTTGCTGATGTCCTGACGAAGTCTTTGGGGAGGGGCAAGTTTGTCTTCTTCAGGGACAAGTTGGGAGTGGTACGGAACACCTTCCTCGGTAAGAGGGAGTGTTGATTTTTGTACCTAGTCAGGAGTTCCCTAAGTGACTTTATTTTGCCTGAGTCACTTAAGAGGGAAAATGTGACCCTCACATTAAAGTCACTTAAATGTGATTTTATGACTAAAGTCACTTTTTATAAAGTGAGTAAGTGAGTGAATTTATTTATGGGAAATAAATAAATGTGAATTTCACTCTCACTGTGAAATTATAAAAAGGAGTGAGGGAGGCAAAAGTGAGTTGACTTTTCATTTTACAGATGAAGGAGAGGAGGAGAGCTCAAGGAGATCGATTTTTTTCCCAAGGAGGTCAAATTCCAGGTTAGGGTTTGAAGGAGAAGATTCCAGCGTTTAGCTTGCACAGTTCCCGAGGTGTACGGCCTGCATTTATGACAGGAGTACGGCTGCATTAATTGCTCAGTACGGCTGCAGAATTGGCACGAACTTCGAGGAGGAAGTACGGCTAGGACAGCACGGATCCCGAGGTGTACGGATCTGTACGGATCTGATCAGAGCATTAAATTCGGCACAAATCCCGAGGAGTACGGACAGTGTACGGCTGGGTAAATTCGGCACGAATTTCGAGGTAATTTACTGCTGCATTAATTACTGTACGGCTGCATTTAATTCTGGCACGTGTCCCGAGATCTGTACGGCCTGTCAGCTGTACGGCCGTTGTCTGATTTGGCACGGAAATCGAGGAAAATTACTGCTAGGGTTTGAAGGACAGTTTGTGTATTTAATGCTGAAAAGAACTTCTGCTGGTGGAGATAAGTTAGATCTTCATCTCTGATTTTCTGTCTTGTACATTTACTGAAGAAATAAAGCTCTCATCTCAAAACTGGTTTTCCCCGTGGGGGTTTTTCCAGGGCAACTTTGCCAAAAATATCTGTGTCAAATTGTGTGATGTGTATGTGTTTAATTACAGCCTGTTAATTGTTTACAGTGTGTTTAAATTGTTCAAGAAATTCTCAAAAATTGTTCATTAAATCAGCTAGCTGTGAAACAAGGGTTTTCAACATTTGTCTCCACAGAACTTACATTTCCCTTCATTTATTCTCTGGGCCTCTAAACTGGGGTTCGTTCCTTCCCTAAGTTGTGATAGTCTATATCTTGGATTTCATGTGTATGCTGATTGGATGGGCTTCCTTTTGGAGTCGTCTTTGTCGAAATTTGTATGAACAAACTTCTTGAATTTGCTTTCAATTATCTTGGCTTTGCGTCGTGCTTCCTCCATGGTAGAGATGTTATGTAACTCTAGTTCATCACGGATGTGCTGTTTTAGACTGTGTGTAGGTCTGTAATCGTTGGTCATCGGTTAACTCTGGAACTTGAGTTAACACTTTCCACTCAGAAGTGTACTCATCGACACTATTTTTTTGTTGTAATCTTGTGATTTTGGAAAAAAAGTCTTTCTTCAACACCTTGGAATCTTTTGATGAGGTCGTTCTTGAAGCTAGCCCAGTTGTGAGAACTTATTCTTGCAGTATTCTTGCACCATAAGTACCAGTGGTAAGCGTTGCCTTCTAGATGAAAGGAGGCATATTTAATTTTCTCGCCTTCGTAATGGATGTTGTGGATGTCTAGGTATTCCTTGGCTTTGTTAATCCACAACCGGTTTCTTTGATCTTTGCATGGAGTTCCTCGTAGTTCTTGTTAATTTTCTCATTAAGTTGATCGAACCAAACGTTTACGTCGCCCATTGATCTGGTGGTTGCTGGCATTTTCTCGATGTTGAAGGTGGATTTATTTTTACTCACTGTATGATGCCAGCTCGTCATAATTCTTCTTTTTTTTTAGCTAATTATAATTATTATTATTATTATTATTATTATATAGTTTTTGTTAAATAATAAAAATATTAATAAACGATAATATTAATAAATCTTATTAATATTAAAAACAACCGACCGTGGATGATGGAGGCGGCGTTAGGGAGGCGAAACGGCGGCGATGCTGAAGAATGAAGCAGCAAAGGCGAATGGAGCGGCAGGAAGTGTGGTTTGCAAGCACGCGGAGGTGGGAGAGGGAAAGGCACGAGGCGGGGGGTGTTAGCAGGGATAAGGCGCAAGAGAGTGGATGCAGCGAGCAGGGAGTGGATGCGCTGGGGGAGGAGCAACGCATGGGAAAATGGAGGAGCAGAGGAGTAGATGGGACGTGGAAGAGCATGGAGAGGTGGGCACTGGGGAAGGTAAGGAGGAGGTAGGTGCAGCGGAGGTGGAAGTGGTGGAGGGCAACGTGAGCACCGGAGGAAGTAACGAGGAAGTGGGTGCAGGCATAGCGGGAAAGTAGGGATGGCAGCGTGGAGCAATGTGGAAGTGATGGAGTGATGCAAGCCTGGTGGGCTGGTGCCGAGAGCCAAGAGGCTCTGATACCAATGGAAGAACAAAGGAAGATGCAGAGCAAGAATGTAGTGTAAAAATGTATATGTGATAAATGTAGAAGATGATTACATAATAAGTGCCCCAGGTAATTTATACCCTAAGTGGGGAGGAGAGGTGACTTTTCAAGTCACCTCTTAGTTTAATTACATTAATTTACTAAAATATTAACCTAGCTTAATATTTTAGATTTAGCATTTGTAACACCAACCTTGGCCTCGCATTAATCATCTTAACACCTGCACACAATTAGACCAACAAAGGGTTAGTTTATTTCACTTAACAAATAAATAGGCTATCAGTATCCTAGTATTGTAACAAATAAATAGGCTATCAGTATCCTAGTATTGTCATACACACGGTCAACACATAAGTTTTCATTCAGTTTATATGGTGGTTAGTTGGTTAGTTGGTTAGTTGGGGAGGAGAGGTGACTTTTCAAGTCACCTCTTAGTTTAATTACATTAATTTACTAAAATATTAACCTAGCTTAATATTTTAAATTTAGCATTTGTAACACCAACCTTGTCCTCGCATTAATCCTCTTAAAACCTGCACACAATTAGACCAACAAAGGGTTAGTTTATTTCACTTAACAAATAAATAAGCTATCAGTATCCTATGTTTGTAACAAATAAATAGGCTATCAGTATCCTAGTATTGTCATACACATGGTCAACACATAAGTTTTCATTCAGTTTATATGGTGGTTAGTTGGTATTGTAATGCTTACTACTTGGCATGTACTTAGTTAATTGCACATAATTGCTTACCATGCTAACATGAATGCCTAAACTACCACCTACTGTCATAAATATTACTCTATTCACTGCTAATAACTAATACTAAAGTGTTGGTATGAACACTGCAATGGGTAAATAAGTGAATACACTCTGTTGCCATGTCTATCATTGCATATTAGTGACTGATTTATGTAATGTTAGCACTTGTGTATTGGCTTATGCCGGTTTATCACTCACTTCAATATTGGTCACACTATTGCTATATTGATATACACTATTGTACTTATGCTTTCAAATAATTATTCGGTAGTGATAAATACTTATGGTTGCATAGCACACTTGTGTATAAATACAGAATTATGACATACCAAGGCTTGTTGACCACATTTGTTATTGACACATTTAATTTGATTGGTAGACTTGTTTATTTCCTCTATCATTAAAAGTGAATGCATTAATAACTACACATGTATGTTTCATATTCACACTTAATTCATCCTTCCCACGTTGATTTGACTCCAATAAGGCACCGATCAACAACCTCGAAAGAGGGATTCTTTGGTGTTTGTATCTTTCCAGAGTTGAATTAGGGCTCTCCCCTAGGAGGCTTAGGATTCTGAAGTAGTTGGGAGAAGATGACTAAGGTGACAGTGGTCACTTCCTCCTCACATGTTTACCAGTGATTTGGACTGTCATTTCAACCGGTAACATGGTGTGAGAGCAGATCTCAAGATCTCGCCACAAAAGGTAAAATTATATCCTCTTGGTATGAGCTCACTTCAGCATTAAAAAGCAGTTGTATCCATTGGGGTATATGTAGCAAGTTATGATGGACTGGTAAAACTTGAGGCAAGGGGCAAAGTGTGCAGGAATACACACAAGAGTTCAGAAAAAAGAGCTTTGGTACTTGCCATACCTCTCTACACTCAAGAAACTCTTCTCAAGTATATAGGATGATTACATAGTTATTTACGTCATATGATACTTATGTTTAATCCTACTAACCTTGATGAGGTGTGTGTTCAAGCGACTCATATGGAGTCCAAGGGGAAGAATACAACAGAAAAATTTTCCAAGAAACCTTTTAAACTAGATGGAAAGAAGTTCAAAGGTAAAGGAAAAGGTAAACATACAGCTACTATGAAGAAAGAGAAAAACCTAGGTTGGAAACTTCATCCAGAACTCAAGACTGAGAAGTTTCAAAATAAGGAATACAAAAATACTATTGCTGCAGCAATCCAACATGATTTGGGATCTGATTCTGGGGAAGAAACTAAGGTAGTTGCTCCAATCATTCAAGGTAAAAATCATTTTCTTCTTGTTTCAAAGAATGAACCTGTTGTTGATGAAAGAAAGAGAAGTGAGCTATTTCATAATAGAGTAATCTCTAAAGACACAAAAATGGATACACTTTTTGATAGTGGATCACAAGCAAATCTTATTTCAGAAGAGATAGTTAAGAAACTAATTTACACCCTAAACCATATCCGCTTGGATGGGTATGTGATAATGCACAATTGCAAGTTACAAAACAATGTAGGCTTAAATTTGCCATTACTTCTACATTTGTTGATGAAGTAGATCTAGATGTGGTTGTGTTCGATAGTTGTGGTATTGTGTTGGGTAGTCCATATCAAGATATTGTGGTATTGTGTTGTGGTATAGGAAGGCTATCTTTTACAGGGAAGATAACAAGTATCAGCTTACCAAAGATGGTGTTGAATACATTCTTCGTGCACATCGCCTGAAAACTAATCTTTCTTTGGTTTCTGCAAATCAAATGAAGAGGTTGGTAAAAGTGACTTTGGTTTCTGCAAATCCAATCTTGGACTTGTCCTCAGGTTTTACCACCACCCAAAGTTTGTTGGTGGCTTTTTACACTTGACACAGTCTCTTACACAGTCCGAGTTTTTGCAAGTGAAAACACTGACTCATGCTTAAAACAGTCCAAATTCATATGCTCTTACAATCCGAATTCATGTTCTTTACAGTGGTTTGAGTTGTGGTTATTGTTGCCTTTGTTTTGATGATGGAACTAAGTGTAATAACAGTCTGAGTTTTAAGGTCATCTACAACACTTATACACAATGCAAAATCCTTACTCAGTCCTGAATTCCTTTGACCCAAAGTTGAACAGTGGTGGAGTGTAATGATTGAACTCTCAGCTAATCTCGTGTACTCACAACAGCATGTTTTTAAGTTTTTATAGTCATATAAGACAACAACAGTAAGAGGATACAGGAAAGAGATTTCTATCAGAGAGTTAAAAGTCTTTTATAGTGATCATCATTTACATACATTCCCAAAAATGTTGAAGACATCTATAGTGGTTAAGGTCATCTTCATAGACAAGTTGAAGTCTTGCACGGGAAGAATTGAACTGGGTACTTGTTGAATGAGTTGAGCAAAGACAAGTTGATTGCTACAGCTGAGTGACAGGTTAACAAGCAGAGGTTTATGATGTGCCGACCTTGATGACAAATGCAAATCTTAATGACATATGCAAACCTCAATGACATCTACAGCAGTATGACATTATACCTTCAGAAGAAGACTTGATAATGATGATGTATACACAATGCATACTATGATGATCATATAATGATGATGTATACACAATGCATACTATGATGATCATATAATGATGATGCAAAGCCTATGGTGATGATGCACATGATGCATATATGATTGATGATGATGATGCTTGAACAGACCTCTGATAAGTTGGCATGAGCAGCAAAAGAGCAAACTAGATGATGTTAAGATATTTATGATGTTAGGCAGGTGAATTCGCATGATCCTTGAGCAGTAGAGCAGATGATGAGAGCAGTTGTTGATGAGCTTAGGACAAGTTCAGTGTTGATGAGCAGATTGATCAGCATTGTTGATGAGCAAGCAAAGAGTGATGAGCAAATATTGACTAGCAGTATTGATGACCAGATTGACAAGCAAAGAGTGATGAGAAGAGATTGACCAGCTATGTTGAGGAGCAGTTAGATGCAGCAGTTGATTAATTGATCATGAAAGTGTTTGCAAGCAAAGTCTTGCACCTAAGGATTGGATTCCTCAACCCTTTCTTAGTTGGAGCTAAGAAAACTAGGTTGGATCCTGTTACAAGAGTTGGTGCTCTTTTCATCAGTTGGTGTTGATTGTAATCGCGAAGATTGAAGTCTTCCATTGCAAATAAATAAAGATTACTTTACAAATATTCTTGTGTCTCTCTTTGATGTGTTTGTTGTGCTTATGACTCATGATGAATATGATTATGTAATTGATGACATAACGCTTAATATAATCTAATTGATTGATAAAAGTTGAAAAGGTTTAATTTGCTCACACATTGATTCATCCCACCTCTTAGTGTGACCATTGTGTCCAACAACAACACCACCACAGGGAGCCACGTGGACAGGATTGGTGACAAGGTAGTGATAACGTGGAACAATCAAGGTATGCCACGGGGCAATCCTGTTGGAATTCGATGGCATTATGTATCAAAAATTACATGGTGGTCGCAGGGATCGAACTCGAGACCTCAACCTCCATCAAGGCCTCCATCTCGTCTGTCTATCCAAGAGTCTCGCATGTGTTTCTTACCCATTAAGTTCACCAGTTCTATTTAAACTCGAACAAAGATTTCATTGGAAAAATGGGTGGGGTCAAGGGCTTAGCCCCCAACATCGAGGCCATATGTGTAACAGTGGAGCCAACTAACAATGCAGAACCGACGAAGACAAGCCAACTCACAAGAAAATCCAACGAAACCATATGCCAAGTCACAAGCCAACCGACGAAAATATGCCAAGTGTTAAGCTAACACAACCACCACCACAGTTCAACAAAGCACCGCCAACAAATGGTCCAACAAAGTTCACGTGAGAAGGGAAGAGGCCCGCAGGTTTGACCCTGGGACCTCTGCCCCCAACGCCAACGCTTTATCAATGGGCCATAGTCCATACGTTGGATATGTTATGGTGGTTTTTATTTAAAAATTGCAAGTGAGAATCAAGACCCAAAAAGGGCGCGTGGCTCTCCAATGCGTGCCCAAGAACCTTATTTAGACCACCTTTTGGAGCCACGAGAGGAGATCCCATGGCAAGTACAGGCATGATCCCTGAGGTGGGATTCCGTACAATTTTGGATAGTTTTGTACAAATCTATACAACTCATACAACGTAGGTAGATATTGTCTCGATTTGTGTGCCAAAGGAGACCTGAGGCAAACCTGGTCGAGTTTATACTTAGTTTTCTCGAAATTTCAAGAGGATCGCAGTGGTGTTGTCTGATTCTGTTTTTTACTAACAGAAAACAGAGGTTTTTCAAGAACTTATGTAAGCTTTTGAAGACTTAATAAGATCGGCCTTCTCATTGGTAGTGGCTCGGAGACGAAGCCCAAGAGGGATGAACTCCATTATCATCTGATGTCTATCAATTTCATGGTTTGCCTACATGTTATTTGTTTATGTGTATGATTTAAGCATTTAAAATTCATCTTTTAAAGCCGTTTTGTGAGTTTTTAACATACAAATTTCACTGCAATTTATATGGTCATGAAATTACCAGATCAAAAGGGTTCCTTGCAAGCATCTTGTTGGTATGGCGGTTTTTATTTAAAAATTGCAAGTGAGAATCAAGACCCAAAAAGGGCGTGTGGCCCTCCAATGCGTGCCCAAAAACCTTATTTAGACCACCTTTTGGAGCCACGAGAGGAGATCCCGTGGCAAGTACAGGCATGATTCCTGAGGTGGGATTCCGTACAATTTTGGACAGTTTTGTACAAATCTATACAACGCATACAACGCAGGTAGATATTGTCTCGATTTGCGTGCAAAGGAGACCTGAGGCAAACCTGGTCAAGTTTATACTTAGTTTTCTCGAAATTTCAAGAGGATCGCAGTGGTGTTGTCTGATTCTGTTTTTAACGGACAGAAAACAGAGGTTTTTCAAGAACTTATGTAAGCTTTTGAAGACTTAATAAGATTGGCCTTCTCATTGGAAGTGGCTCGGAGACGAAGCCCAAGAGGGATGAACTCCATTATCATCTGATGTCTATCAATTTCATGGTTTGCCTACATGTTATTTGTTTATGTGTATGATTTAAGCATTTAAAATTCATCTTTTAAAGCCGTTTTGTGAGTTTTTAACATACAAATTTCACTGCAATTTATATGGTCATGAAATTACCGGATCAAAAGGGTTCCTTGCAAGCATCTTGTTGGTATCTTCAAGTTCCTCTATTGACTACTTTTGAGCTTCCTGGCATGGTTGCTTTGATTTACAACTTCTCATTAAAGGTTTCCTTGCAAACTACTTGTTGGTATCATCAAGTTGTTGTATTGACTACTTTTAAGCTCTCCTCTCGATAGAGACTATTTGTTTCGGATGTGAGACATTAAGCTTCAGGTGTACCTTAGTTGAAGGCAACTTGACTCTCTAGACAATAACACAAAAACTTGGACTATAATGGTGAGAATGTTTTACTTCACTATAATTTCACAACCATTGGTATTTTCAACTAGCTCAATCATCACAAATAGCCAAGTAAAAACAAGAACAAATAATTAAGTCAGTGTCGGACAGTACCTAATTTGAGGTATTTACCATTTATAAGGTATGAAGAATAATAAACCCTTTTAAACTAACAAAAGAAACCGTTCAAGCAAGTTCGTGCATACATAAAATATTCAAATATAAATTCTTCCCCCTATGCTTTCCACAATTTGAAGTTGTTACAATGGGCTATATTGTATCCAGTTTTATAGATCGGTTCCTGCATTTGATCCCCCCTAATGACCATTCACTATAATATCACAACCATTGGTATTTTCAACTAGGTCAATCATCACAGACCCAGGTAAAAACAAGAACAAAGACTTAAGTCATTGTCGAACAACACCTAATTTCAGTATTTACCATTTATAAGGTATGAAGAATGGTCAACCCTTTTAGACTAACAAAGGAAACCATTCAAGCAAGTTCGTGCATACATAAAATATTCAAATATAAAATCTTAAGAAAGACAAGTCTAGAAACCTACACAACTGCATGAGATGATATCGATTAAAAGTCCCTATGGAGGAGCTACTAGCAACACTATGGCCACATCCTGCTAGTTCTCCACTAAAATAGTGAGTGTACTATCAAATTTCAACCTGCATTTGTTGCACTTGCTCTACTAGATTGGTTACATGACGAAGCCCATCTTACACATAAGAGAGAAAGTGTGCACAAGATTTGTCGGAAGCAAGCTTCCCAGAGATTTATTGTAGCTTGAGGTCAACTTGATTAAACTTATAATGAAAAGTCTCATGATCAACAATATCACTAAGACTATCTTTTTAGTGTTCCACTTCAACTGAAAAACCATTATTTCCACAGTCAATTGTATAACTCTTTCATACCCTACATGTTAACGACACACACATCCTTGCTTCACACCAATTAAGAAGGAAAGCACATTCTAGCAAGCATTACACTTTGCTTCTTTGATAAACTTACACACCTCCCTACTTCAATGCACTAATTGAAAATGAAAGCAGATGCTAGCCAGCATTACACTTAGCTTCTTTGAGAAACTTTACTTTTCTCAAATTAAATAAATAAAGAAAACCTATATTTGACACCAAAGGATTCCAAGGTTTTTAGGCCTCACTAACAATATATTCAACACCTATAATATTCAAATCACCACATGACCTCTTACTTATGCGCTACTTTCTTTCGTCTTCTTGAATTTCATGTTGCCACTTGCATGCATTGTCAATCTTTTGCAAGTAATTGCTACCTCTGCATGTAACTCTTTATACGCTCATGTAATGAACTAACTAATGTAGTTCATATATTAAATATCCAAAATAAGTAGGATAACAATGAGAAATATATATTTAATAATGTAATGTATTGAATATATATAAAATAATAAATTATAACAATAACATGAAGCATTATGTATAAATATATATTGAATCACTGCCTACTTCAATATACATACTTTTAGATATCTGACTTTTAGTAATTTAATATTCCTTTTATTATGATCATAAGTTATCATTCCTCCTCCTTTAAAGATGTTTTCTCCTCCAAGGATAATTTAGGAAAGGCTACATCTTTGATCTTGCCTATAGTGCTTTCGCTTTTGACGTTTCGTCTTGATGTTATCATGGTTGAAGAAACTAAGCTGTATGATTCTCAGTATACAATCAGAGATGAATTGAATTGGTATTACAGTATCTAAGAATATGGACTATGTTTTGCTTCAATTGATGTTAGTGTGTTGATTTTTGCATGCAACAATTGTGTGATTGCGATGACAAGAAGGGTCTAGTATAGTTGAAATTTTTATATACTGATATCAAAAACTCACTCTTCAGTTTTCATTGATTTGTTGGTCCTTTTAGGTTGAGATACCACTTTTTGAGATATCATTTGTGACTTGATCAATGAGTTCAATGGTTTGACTTTCTCAACAATAGAGAAATTTTCATGATTAACAATACTTTACTTTTCAACTTCAATTTTATCTACAAGACTCTTTTTTATCTATTGTTTATATCTTGACTTCTGCAAATGTTGTTGATTCAACTGGATCTATTAACATCTCTTTATTGAAGTTTGAAAGAAGTTCAGATAACATATGTCCTTTCTCTTCAATCTTTTGACTTCATTAAGTAAAATCTAAATATGATCTTTGAGAGAGCCGATTTTCTTATCCTTCTCTAATACGACATTGTCAAGATTTTCTTGAGATATTGATTATTTTTTGTTGAATTCCTCATGGCATTCTTGATATTTGGGTAATACATTTTTTATTTATTTATCAACTTTTCTAGTGAACCCCTATTGTCATGTCATAAATCCATATTTGTAAGGCATTCCTTAAAAGAACTCACAAGATTCCATTGTGTATAAATAAATATGCATTGAATGGTCACCCACTTGAATATACATGCCTTTTAGATATGTGACCTTTAGTTATTTAATATTTTTTAATTATGCTTGTAGGTGTATATATGTATGTTACATTCCTCCCCCTCCGAAGATGCTTTGCCCTCTGTTATCACCATGTAATTTTCCTATGGTTGTGCTAGGAACTCACAGGGGTAACCAATTCAAACCAATCTTTAGACTGTAGTTTAGCCTTATAGTCAGAGAAGGCTCTCTCTTTGTCACACAGTCATTCACATATAGATTTCGCTTTAAACAAGCAGTCAGAAGGCATAGATTCTGATAGTAACAAGGTATTGGCAGATTTTAAAATGGTGAAACAGACAGACAAGAAATACCATTGGACAATTGAATCAAAACCTGAAACCTTCAAGGACTTGCATCAAATAATAACCAGCAATAACCTTCATAATCTGAGGCAAAATAGGCATCAATATTCAGCAAAATATCTTTGAAGAGATGGCGGGGGGTAATGAGAAGAAGCCTGATGTAATAGGAGGCACCTATCCAGGGATGAATCTCCTGAACACACCTTCAGCAGAATAACAGAAAAGGCTAGTAATTGCAATGGAGCATAGAAAATGAATTCCAAAACATTTACCAAAAACACATAAACAAATGCATAATTTGATGCAAAAAGAGCTTAATGGAGAGCAAATTCCTCACATACAACTAGAAACGAATTAGCAGAAGATACTAAAACTTGAAAATGAAGTTTACAGAGGAAAAACAGAGTTTACAATGGACGTCGTGATGAATCTCAGAAAACGCAAAGGACACTTTTCATTAAAGCTTCCAAGAAAATGACAGAGCTACAAATCCCAAGAGCTCAGGCTTTTGAATGAAAGATTTCCACCCTTTCTTCCTCTTTTGAGGGTATATTTATAGTGTAAGCAGGCTCCCGAGACCAACCTCGAAACAGAGCCACATACAGAGAGTGCGGATCGACCCATACAAATGAAATTGTAACTTCTAATCTGGCGGATTTCGCCATGATCACGCTCGAATGCGTATGGTGGATCAAAATGGAAAACCCGACAACTGGAAACCGTATTCGCCTACTGAAAATGATAGTCTACAACAGTTTTGTCATCCCTATGTCTTCAACTAGCGAGATCAATCTCCACTATTGATCTTAGCAAGATATATTATTGACCATCGATCTGGGGTCTTCAAAAAACAAAATCCTGCTCTTTTTTATGACCAAAATTCTACCTTTTTCGGCTTCCGACCTTCAATTTTTCCTTTCTATCGTAGGGTCAATCAGGACCGTTGGATCTGAGATGCAGAAGTTTCCTAAACTGTCGTCGATCTAACAAAAAGCGGAACCTGGAATTTTGACTTTTCACAACAAAACCACTTGGTATTTATGATTTCTGATTTCCGTAGTTCTATGCCTTTCCACACCGTTGATCTAGGTGGAAGCTTTCTGGAGCATTGGATCTGGCAAATCGCAGCAAGCGGAAGATCGGTTTTTTATGGGCAAATTCTTAAGGTTTTCGACTTCCGATCTCCGCTCCTTCTGCGCCCTTCCGCACCGTTGAATCTGGCGGATCGTAGAAAGAGGAAGATCCGCCTTTTATGGGCAAATTCTTAAGTTTTTCGACTTCCAATCTCCACCCCTTTTGCGCCTTTCTGCACCGTTGATCTAGGAGGAAGCTTTCTGGACCATTGAATCTAGTGAATCAAAAAAAGCGGAATATCAGCTTTTTATGTGCAAATTCTTAAGTTTTCCGACTTTCGATCTCCACCTTTTCTGCGCCTTTCCGCACTATTGATCTGGGTGAAAGCTTTCTAGAGCGTTGGATCTAGCAGATCGCGGAAAGCGGAAGATCGGCTTTTTATGGAAATATTCTTAAGTTTTTCGACTTCCGATCTCCGCACCTTCTGCGCCTTTCCGCATCGTTGATCTGCGCGGAAGCATCTTTGGCTGTCAAATCTCGGTTCCCAGAGAGCGAAAGTCAAGACTTCATTTTCATAACCAAATTTCACCTCTTCCGCACTTCCGATCTTGATTTTCTTTAGATGAAAATGATTTTTGGCCCCTTAATCTCTTTTGAAGGTTGATCTTCGTCATCTGTTCTTGCCAAGGCTTGTTCTTGATCAAATTTCTCACACTTAAGCACATTTCTAGGTCGTGTCAAAGGATTTCTTACCGTTTTGAAATTCAGGCTTAGGAATAAGCCTTCCAAACCACTTCCAACCTCCTCCTGCATACCTCTAGGCCATGAGATATGAAAAGTTTCTAACCCTACCGCTTCATTTTTATTGGCTCAAACCTTTGTAGGGGCATTAGTGCGGATGCCTTAGGTAGAAAACTTCAAAATTTAGCACAGGTGCGAACAGCAGCTCCAACTCGGGGATGTTATCCTCCCTGTGAGGTAGCAATGAACCACGTAGCCCAAGTGCCTAATCCATTGGGTTGGTCCCAAGCTTTCCTAAAACATGCTCTGAAAACAAAAAACTGAACAAATACTAAAACAAACTGGAAAATTGCAAAAGGAAATGCTCACCATTTTGAGCTTATTTATTCCTATCTACCCTACTTACTGAACAACAATCTCAATCAAGTAATTTATGACTTTCAATGAAGCCAATCAAGCAAATGATCCAATGATTGAGCTTCTTCATCATGCTTGATCAGAAATGAAGGACTTAATGGCAAGAGGTTATGATGACAGATCTCATCCTTGCTACACACATATAACCCACCATTCCCACTGCAAAGCTTCTCCACCTATCCAACTACTGGATCATAACAACCTTTAAAATTCTCTGTTATGTACCTGTCATGACAAAGTTGCTACATATAATCAGACACTGGATCATAAACTCTGGGATTGTCTTCAAATATTTTTGCTATCTGCTTGTCCCGATATTGCTGCTCACACTGTACCTCCACCAGCACCCTGTCAGACTGCTCTTCAAAATAACCCTACAAGGAATGCTCATGACAACTTGTGAATGAGGAACCAACCACTTCATTTAAAATGTCAAAATTTAAAACTTGATCTCTTTCATGCATTTCACAAGGAATATCTTCAATACAATCAAGTGAAAAACACTCTTCTTAACATAAAAATTATGAACTGGAAGAACAAGAAGAGACATCCTACTTAGGACCCTCATCTTCCAAGTAGCCACCCTCATACTCTTCATATATGGGAGGAGTGAAATCTTCTTCAAAACAGCCCCACAGACAGTTTGTAACAGGTTGAGTGCATTCTTCATAAAACAAGTTGTAACACTCCTCCTGTACAACGCTAGGTTGATTATCTTCCTGCTCACGAAAAGGAGGATTGGAATGCAAAGCAGATTCTACTTGTTCACCCTTCTCATTATCCACTCCTACAAATGCCATGGCATTATTCATATCTTCAATTTTTTGTGCTTGCTTGGAGGCTTTTAATCTTGTCTCGGATATTCAAATGAGGAGAAACTAAATGGCAAACAGTTACCTCCCTCATGCTGATGGTAATCTTCATCAAGCAAACTAATAAGACCTTCCTCCTGTACATCACCTCTCTGATCCTCATAAAAAGGTGGACTAAAATCCTCTTTAATACCACCATTGACAAGGTTTGAAACAGGTTGACTCTATTCTCCAGGAAACACATTATGTCTTTGAAGAAATTGCAGCTGCGAAAGGGTAACTATTGATTGAACAAGGGCAGCCTCCTCTTGAGCAAAGAAATTGTCTCCTTCAATAAGGTATATCCCGAAATCAATATCATCAAAGTGATTTCAGTTTTTCATTGGATCTTCTCCTCCCTCCTTAGTAATATAATTATCCAGGAAAGGTGGCCCGATTTGTTGGTCTTCAGGCATACTTTGATTTCTTGGAGGAGGAAGTGGTCTTCTAAAGTTCTGTTTTCCATTCTGTTGCTCTTGTTCTTCCCTGGGAGGTGTTATGTTTTCCATAGTGAGTCTCTCCATCATCTTTTCCATGATTTTCATCATCATGTCCATTCTAGCCTCTTCTGAATTAGAGGAAGAAGGTTGTGTGGGCTCTTTTTCCTTTCTTCTTTCCCCCTCTTCTCTCCTTTTCTCTCTAGCAGCAGCCAAGTTTATTTCTACCTCTATAGCATCATTCATCATATCATCCAGCGAGGCAGATCTTCTTTCACTTAACCATAAGGTAAATTCACTATCAAAAGCTTCAGCATATTGGAGTTGGACAGAATCATGGGGAGGCTTGAACTAGGCAGGGATAGCATTATATACTTTCATAAATCTATCAGAAAACTCCTAGATAGATTCACTCTTTCCCCTCTTCATGGAATGTAATTTGGACAAACACTCCCTGGGGTTTTTTGTTGGAGCAGGGTCCCGCAGCTACAGGAAAAGCTGCTATATCGAAATAAGAAAGTCAAAGGAAAGAGTACCTGAAGCAGCCGAGAAGAGAGCTCAACCACTCAGATTCAAAAGTGAAAGTGAGTACAAAGCTGTCTATCATAACTGGCCATGTAATCGTTCCTCTGCACAACTCTGTCCCAGTGTACCAGTTCCTTGGGACTGTGACTAAAGTGTGAATGAATAGGTGAACCCATTCATCCTCTGGAATGTCCGACCAATTCTGTTCACAAATCTTAATATGTGACCTGGGATCACTTTCTCCTGTATATTTCTGCTGAAAACACTCCTTGTCATTAGAGAATCTGATCGTCATCAATCTCTTAAAATCATCCCATGATGCGATATTTTCTTTATGTGCATGCCACCATCTTACAGGTGTGGCTCTTACTACAAGGTCAATAGCTGACATCCTCTGCTCATGAGGGATTTCCTACTCAAACTGCTGTAAAAAGTCATTGACATCTGCTAAGCCATCAAACGACGAAATATCCTTAATCTCTGTTCCAATCCATCGCAGTGACTTAGTCATAAATGCACATCTGCGAGTTGAAACTTCATAAAGTCTATTCTGCCAATTTTCTAAACCAACATCCGAATCTGATGCGCATAAGCTATCGCATCGCCAACTAATATTTCCTTCTGCGGTGGGATTGATATAATCACTCTGGTTAGCAGTCATCTGATAGAGGCTCTCCATATTACGCACCTCTTCCTCTGCTCTGATAGGTTCAATGTATCGAGGACCCTGAAAAGGATCCAACGGTGCAATGACTCGAATCTGTCTATCCTCAAAGGTCATTTGTCTTTTCTTCAAATCGATAACAGCCATGTTATCAATTGCCCAATCAATACCTAATAAAGCTGGATATGGTCTGCTATCGCCAATAATTTATATGACTTCAAAATCTGCAAAGCTGCGAACTCCGTCAATATCAACCGGTACTTGCGGTAATCGACCCAGTGGCGATACCCTCTGCTGATTGGCTAATCGCAGATGGATAGGTGATCTGGCTAACTTAGGGCTACCCATCTGTTCCCATGTCTACTTAGTAAGAACATTTACTTCTGATCCTAAATCTAGGATTACCTCATCCATTTCAAACTCTCCTTTCTCTTCCTGTTCTTGTATGGCCCATAATGTTATGAACAGCACGCTGCGTACTGCTCACGGAAGAAGACTGCTGATACTAATCTATGATGCGTTGAAGCTCTCCTATGGATTTCTCATTTCTTACGAGTTTCAAGCAGCTCCGCAGGAAGGATTGTACACTTCCTGTCAACTCATCCTCTTCGCACCTTCCAGATGTGGTAGCCTGCGATATCTGCACCAATGTTATCAGAACCGAACCGGTGGTCGAACCGATCGACCCTGGGAACCGGAACCAGACCAAAACCGAACAAAAACCGGGAAACAAACCGGATCAAAAAACCGGTTGAGCAAACATACATAAAACATTCATATTTTCAAAAAATACATATATATCCATGTGCATCCATGTGAATTCAAACCATTATAAACAAATATGTCAAGTTTCTCAAGTATATAGCAAGTAAGAGCATATAAAACCAAAAAAACATCGATTGCAAATACATAACTAAAGAAAAGTACATCAACAAAGAGGTTATAAATGGCCTCTAAAGTCAAAATATAAGCATATATGACTACAGTCTAGACTCTAGAATCTACAATCTAATGATTCTAATCATATATCATAATTATCTGAGTCCTCATGCTCAGACTTAGAGTCATCATCTACATCCTCAACAAGAGCAAGGCTTGACTCCCCTATAGGCCTGAAGGCACTTTTCTAACTGCAACATCAATGTTCACATCCTCTTGCTGTGGAAGAGGGCCCAAGTCCATTCACAATTAAATGTGATTGATATGGAGGGTGGGAGCCTCCTTTTATAACATTAGAAGGGTCGTGGGTCAATTAAACAGCTCACACATGGACCCTATTTTTTATTTTATTGAAAGAATTTGAAATTAGCTATTTTTGGGGGTCCTTGGTGTTTTTGTATAGAATCGGCCGGTTTTGTTCTGAACAGGACGGTTTGGAGAAAACCGGGCGGTTTTGTACGAAACCGAGCGGTTCATCCTTGAAACCGGCCAATTTCGTATGGAACCGGCCAAAAACGGTTTGAGTGCATGATTTGACTCGGTGAAGCTTGTAAACCAGTCAAACCGGGGGTTTTTTTCCAAACCGGTTGGGTTTTGATAACATTGATCTGCACAGGACTCACACCACAAGGTTTTTACTGCGGTACACCCCTACAAGGCAATATCTGCGATCCTGATGGTGCATGGTCAGTAAAGAAAGTTTTAGCTTGCTGAAATGTTTCTTTGTTCTTCTGTAGGTCAAGTGGTGTAAATTTATCAGTGGCTTTATGCAAATTTATCAGTGGCTTTATGCACCCACTTTGGACCTGTATTCTTTTCGGCATCCTGCGATGTCCTACTAGTAGAAGCACCACTGCGAGTCACAACATTGACTCTTGGTTCTGGTTCTTTTTGCTCAGCAGCAATAAGCTGAATATTCTGGTTTACTGCTGGCTTAGGATCCTTGATCTTGGCTATCAAGATAGGACATTCTTCTATAGTATGATCATAGGACTTGCAATACTTACATGTTGTAGTAGGGTTCTGACAATCCCTAGCATAATGTCCTATGGCTCCATAGTTGTAACAAACAATCGGTCCACGGCCACGGCCAAAGCCTCCACCACAGCCATCATGAGCTGATTCATGCTGTGGACCTGCTGCTGGTCATGGTGTCTCAGACTGGACTCTGTAGAAGTCATGTTTTCTCTCTATCATGAGATCATAAGCTCTGCAATTATTTTCATCGTGTCCTACTGACTTACAGAAGTTACAGTATAAAATCTTAGGAGTTTGTACATACTTCTAAAGTAAAGGGCATTCTTGTGGTCTATGTCCTCTTGTTCTACAGATTTCACACCATGGCCCTTGATTCTGTACTAAGGGGTTAGGAGCCCCACTTGCTATATACTCAACAAATACTGGACAATTATCTTTGGTATGACCATGTCCTTAACACTTTGTACACCATAATTCTTGTTCAACCTCTTTTCCTTTCTTAATCTCATATAGCTGTAAAGTGAGATTGGCTAACTGATTCTGTAAGTTTGTCATATCTGCACTAGTCTCAGCTAAAGGTGAAGCCTCTAGTTTCATTGCCATCTCCAATGCTTCATCCTGCGTATGGAGTTTCTGTTGCATTAGTGGAAGTCTGATATGAGGGAGCAGTGCTGCGATGAACCATTCCTTATGCTGCTCCGGCGCAAACTCAAAATTAACTTGGTCTATAAGAGCTTTAAATTTCTGATCGAAATCCCATACTGACTCTGTGGGTAACTGTTTAATGTCTTTAAGTTCCGTGATACATTGTGACTCAGACTTGGGTTTCTTAAATTCCTTAATCATTGCGGTCCTGGCCTCTACGAGTGTTCTGTTCTGCGCTGATGTATACTTCATATGCCATGTTAAAGCTCTTTCTCTAAGTGTAGTAGCCAACTGGATAAGCTTAATATTGTCATCTTGGATCTGTTTAATGGTCCATATAGCTTCACATAGGAACCAATGCTGTTCTGGGTCTTCTGCCCCTGTACCCCTAAAGGTAGGTAATTTCATGTCATCCCCCATTCTGTTTCAACGAGGTGGATTCTGATTTGCTGTATTACTACCAGTTGGCGGTGTAAATGTAGGTGGTGTAGAGGTAGTATGTACTGTATGTGAACTGCTAGATGGAGTTCCTGCGAGATTATTCTGAGTCCCGGTTGGTTTCTGTGGAGTATAAGGGTGGTAAGGGATACCCCCTACTGTTCTTTCTCTATTACTTTGACTTTGTTCTCTAGTACTGTCTGAACTGTCTTCAAAGAAGGAAGATCTGAAATCTACTTTATATCTCTTACCGCTACGTGTACATCCAATTTCTTCAAAATGACTCTCAAACTCTTGTGACATTACACTTAACTTATTCATCTGAGAATATATCCAGTACTCCTTTTTCATACAATAACATCTTAAGGGACAAATTTAAAGAGTTCAAGTACTTACCGCGATATCCTTTGAAGAAGTACCTCTCTGCTTCGCTGAAACTCTTTCTTTGATCAACTGCAAACTCTGTAATGAAACCTTCCAGCAAACTCGCAAGCCAGAAGTCTACTGCTCGCGAAATGGGATTATCTACGCTCTTCACAGAGTGAATCAACTCCGGTGTCCAGACAAAGTTCATTTTCTTCTTGAATATATGCTTATCATTCAACTTTGACAACCAATCGTACAACTCATTTGCATAGGTCACAAAAAATATCTCATGCAAGTCTGTGAAGATATGTTTCTGTAACCAGTCCTCTGTACTCAACCTAGGACTCTTGTTTTCTTTCTTAGCGAATTCTCTTTCCTTAGACTCAACCCACTGGTTAAGTTCTTCTTTAGTAGGATGCCAACAGAACATCAGCTCTTCAATTTGTTCAAAACCGGCAACTGAACCATTTGTTGGCCTTTTCTCTGGGCAGACCCGGGTTTACTTTATTGTACCAACAAAACCCCTAGCTCACTGGCCCTTTCGGCGACAGACCGCAGAACGACCTGAAGTCTCACCCGAAGTGATCCTAGATGGGGTGGCTGAAGAATCAAGTTTCCTCAACCAGGTTCTGTAGCATCCTAGGTCCTCTTGACTCTACTTAACCAGCGGAATCTCTCAGCAAGGGCTATGGGACTGACTCTTATCGCATCGCAGCTTATAGGACGATGCGCAAACCTTCTCTTCGGCTCAACTCGTAACCTGCAATATCTCACACCGCAGTTCCTTCGACAGTGTGATATCGCCTTTCCACACTACGATATTTCCTACAGTAAGACTCAACATGCTCATCAACTCTCAAGGTCCAGAGGCTCCTCTCTGGGTATAATAGCTCAGTTAACCTTCATTAGGATGTTAAACAACTTCACTTAGACTTCTATAGCTTAACACGCTCAACATCATTTACGCTCAACCTGCTGAACTAAATATACAAAAGTCACTTAACACTGTAACGGTTAGCTATCGCGAATCAAGCACTGATAAACTCATATACAGAATACTCGATACATTCAACTCGCACTTAACCTTTTATGTTACTGTAAACTGAAGGATAGCATACATACATTCATTAACTGATAAGCAACATTCATGTAACGAATAACAGATAGCAAACAACTAGAGCACAATCACATGAAACAGTCACACAACACACGGATTTTACGTGGTTCACTTCCAGGGGGAAGCTACGTCCACGGGAACTGTGTTTATATTATATCTTGAGAGAGTAACACAGTTCCGCTACAACCTCTTATGCAGCTTGAGATCTTCTGGGAAACTCCACGCACATAGCTGGGAGCCCTTCTCTTAGATCTCTTCTCTTCCTATTTTGCTTTCTTCTTACAATATACCCTTCCTCTCTCTCTCTCTCAATCCCTGCAGATTGTTACATTCATGCTCAAGGAGCCGGCCACTGGTTACAGTAAGATAGCTACAGACTTAATAACAGAACCAGGGCTCGACTCTTCCTCAATGTCTTACAATACTGACGACTACTAGAACAACCCAACCAACCAACTAACTAGCTAGCTGACTGACTGACCTTTCATAATACAAAATACATGCTTAAATAGGTGGCCCAAAGGTCTCACCATGATACAAAACTGTGGGCCTATCCCAACAGTAACCCAAAAACCCTAACTGTGACAGTCGGCCTATCTGTACCTTGAACTGCCGCTTACTGGTCACACTGCAGCTTTCTGCAGTCTTCCGCGATTTCCGGCGCTGATCATGGGTATGGGCACCGCTTCCTCGGTTGCTCCCCTTCTGTCCTTTATCTTTAATACCTCGGCCCGTTGCTCCTCCATTTATGAGGGTAGTTGAGCCCTCCTGTCGTTGCCGTTGCCTTAAATGCAGTGGTTGAGCTCTCTTCTCGGCCGCTTGAGGTACTCTTTCCTTTGACTTTCTTGTTCCAATATAGCAGCTTTTCCTGTAGCTGCGGGACCCTGCTCCAACATTTTTCTTTTCTACCCATTTGTTTTTGAAAAAATCTTCATAAGCTTGATAGTTCATAATGGAGTTATTAAGAAGGTCTGTGAACAATTCTCTTACTTCTCCACCAAGACTTTGGGCAAATAGCCTGACTTTAATATCCTCATTGTCTATTTCCTCCAAGTTTATCCAGTTTGAAAACCACCCCAAGTGCTCCTCAGCTGAATACCCCCTCTCCCCATTAAATTTCTTGAGTTTTTGGGCATATCCCTGGGGGGTCATGAAGAACAGCAGGGAGAAGTATAGGGGCAAACCTTTTAGACTTTCATGGGATTATAGCAGGGTTTGCAAGAGAAATTGAAGGAGGTGTGACAAATGGAATCAATGCAATGCGAGGAACTGCAGAGCTATGAGGGGCTGTAAACCTAGATGATGAAGGTTGCTTAGGCTCTAAAGTTGTGGGAGACAAGGATAGGGCAGCAGGCTTCTCTGTGGCAATGGAGCTTAATGAGGCTAATTCGGAGGGAAATAAGGGGCACTCTTGATCAAAAAAGGGTTGGAGATCCCTCCCTAGAGACTCAGAAAAGGATGCAGGTATCAATTGTAGCACCATGAGTTTTACAAGGAAGATCATTGCTCTTATGTGGCTTGACAAAAGGATCTTGGTCAAAATCATGTACAAGGTGAAGAGGTACCTTCAATTCTTAAAGAAGGATGTACAGGGGTAGGTCCATGGCCTTGTTTTCCGCGATCCAGCGGTCCAGAAAGCTTCCGCCCAAATCAACGATGCGGAAAGGCGTATAAGGAGCGGAGATCGGAAGTAAAAAAACTTAAGAATTTTCCCATAAAAATCCATCTTTTGCTTTCGGCGATGTGCCAGATCCAATGGTCGAGAAATCTTTCGCCGAGATCAACGGTGCGGAAAGGTGCAGAAGAGGCATAGATTAGAAGTCGAAAAACTTAAGAATTTTCCCATTAAAAGCCGATCTTTCACTTTTTGCAATTCGCTATATCCAACGGTCCAGAAAGCTTCTGCCTAGATCAACGGTGCTGAAAGGTGCAAAAGGGGCGATGATCGGAAGTTGGAAAACTTAAGAATTTGCCCATAAAAAGCCGATCTTCCGCTTTTCGCGATCCACTAGATCGAACGGTCCAGAAAGCTTCTGCCTAGATCAACGATGCGGAAAGGCGCAGAAGGGCGAAAATCGAAATCAGAAATACTAAGTGGTTTTGTTGTGAAGTCTTTATGATACGGGGGGTTGTTGGCTCCTTCTAGTTATTTCTGGAAAACTATTTTTAAAAGGCTTTTGTGGTTTTACCCCCAGAACTTGGGTTTCCACATCAAAAATTATTGTGTTGTGATTGGTGATCAGCAACCTGCTTTTGATTAAAATTTTAAATTGTGGAAATACTTATTCACCCCCCTCTCAGTATTTCAACAGATGTAACCCAAGGGAGATATTATTATTCCTCTAGAAGGGGTGTTACTATTGTATTTGATCATCATAGAGTCGTGAGGTAAAGCCTCCATTGCAAGTCGGGTCAATAGTACCCTAATGAATATAATATAATATTGTATTGAGTCTTCCTAAGTGAAGTCGTCCCACTTAGTTAAGTGGGGTTGACTTGTTAGGTCAAAATTCAAGGGACGAAAAGAGTATAAATAGAGATGTGTTCCCCATTTGTACACACACTCACTTGTGCACAGCGCATAGGAGAGAGAGAGAGAGAGAGAGAGAGAGAGATCTACTAGAGGGAGGCGCACCTATCTGGGGTCTTGTCTTTTACATTTTATACATCTTATACAAAGGAATTTTTGCTGGGTTTTCTTCCCCATGAGGGTTTCCCAGGATAAATCTTTGTGTTCTTTTCTGTGGCTATGCTTGTGTATCTTTCAGTGATCTTTTGCTTATGGTTATGTTGTTATGACGCTAAATGTTATAAGATCTGATATAACCATTAAAAACTTAACAAGAAAGACTCGCTACACACAAATTTGGAGCAGGAGAAGCCTAAGAAGCCTCCTACAAGTTGGATTCCAGAAAGTCCATGGAGATGAAGGAAGTCTTATATGTCCCAGGTTTGAAAAATAATCTCCTTTCTATCTCAGCCTTAAATAAGAAAGGTTTATGAGTGGCTTTTGTAAATGGAGAAGTCCTCATGTGGCTAAGGCAAAATTTGTAGACCGAGGGTTCTCTCAGAAGGAAGGAATTAATTATGAGACTTTCGCCCCTAGCAGCCAAGATGAAATGGAAGCTACACCAGATGGCCTTCCTGAATGACGTGATAGAAGAGGAAGTGTACATTGAACTATCACAAGGGTTTGAAACACATGATATAAAGACTCATGTATACGTATTGAAGAAAACATTATATGGGTTGAAGCAAGCACTCAGACCATGTAAGGAATGATTGATGGCTTCCTAATGAGTTTGGGCTTTACCAAAAGTAAAGCAGATTCCAACCTTTACTATAAGGTTGTAGATGATGGGCTTATGATATTATTGCTATATGTGGATGATCTATTTTTTACAGGAGAAGAGAAGCTCATCAATGAATGTAAGAAGAAGTTTGCTGCAGAATTCAAGATTAAAGACCTTGGTATGATGCATTATTTTCTAGGTCTTGAAGTATGGTGGTTCCCAGATGAGTTTTTCCTAAATCAAGGAAAATATGTTGTTGAGATCCTAAACATATTTGGGAGGTGGATTACAAAGGAATGAATACTCTGATGGTGACAAGCTTGAAGCTCTTGAATGATGACTCCTCAAAGATAGTAGATGTTACACTATACAGACATATCATTAGTTCACTGATGTACTTAACAAACACAAGACCAGATATATGTTTTGTTGTGAACACCTTGAATCAATATATGGTGGATCCCTGACATGTTCACTTAGTAGCAACAAAACATGTAATGAGGCACCTAAAGGGTACACTGGATTGTGGCCTCAAATATGCAGTCGATTGTGAGAATAGATTACACAGTTATATAGATTCAGATTGGGGAGGCAGTCCTGAAGACAAAAAGAGCACTTCAGGATATTGTTTCAATTTGGGATCAGGTGTGATCTCAAGGCTTAACTGAAAGCAGACCAGTATTTCTCTCAGTACGACAGAGGTTGAATGTACTGCAGCATGTTTAGCATGTAGCAAAGCAGTATGGCTTTGCAAGTTGTTGACAGGATTGTTTGATACCGAGATGGATGTGACTGATATTTATTGCGACAACCAGAGTTACATCAAGCTGTCAAAAGACCAAATATATGTTTTGTTGTGAACACCTTGAATCAGTATATGGTGCAGCCCCGACATATTCACTTAATAGCAGCAAAACATGTGATGTACCAGGTAACTAAAGGGTACATTGTATTATGGCCTCAGATATGTAGTCGATAGTGAAATCACATTACACGTTTATACAGATTCAGATTGAGAAGGCAGCGTTGAAGACTGAAAAATCACTTCAAGATGTTGTTTCAATTTGGGATCAAGTGTGATCTCATGGCTTAGCAGAAACAGACCATTGTTGCTCTCAAGACGACAGAGGATGAATATACTACAGCACGTAGCGAAGCAGTATGGCTTCGCAAGTTGTTGACAAGATTGTTCAATACCGAGATGGATGTGATTAATATTTACTATGACAACCAGAGTTGCATCAAGCTGTCAAAAACCCGGTCTTCCATGACAAGTCGAAGCATATAGAAATCAAGTACCACTACATACAAGATATGTTGTAGAGGGGATTTGTACAAGTCCACTATGTTCCTACATAGGAACAAGTTGTCGATGTGTTGACTAAGCATTGGTCTCGTACAAAGTTTGAATACTTTCTAGACAAGCTTGGTGTAGTCCGAAAGGACCTCCCTCGTAAGAGAGAGTGATGAAGATGATGGTGTTTCATGTTGCAATGGTGTGGCAGCTCAGACTAGGATTGGTATGTCAGCCTGATAAGGCCTGGTTGATCCCAATCAGATTGTTATATCAATGCTAACAAGCCCTGGTTGATCCTAGGGGAATGGTATGTCTGGATAGGCTTGGTTGGTCTTAAACGATTAGTAAGTCAGACAAGGCTAGTTTGATCCCCAGGTAAATTGATATGTCTGGCTAGGCTTAGTTGGTCCAAAAGGAATGTTCGATCTACTAGAGTGCCCACTGTGATGTTCTGCTTCCATTCTTCCCCTTCAGAGCAAAGCACACAGTCTCTCCAGTGGGTTGAGCTGTCTTCTCTCCAAAGGATTTCTTATACTTCTGCAAACTTCTCAACCAAAGTGTCAAATTTGAGGTCTTTCAAATGACCACTAGCTTGAAGGGACTCGAGATACTGTGAATATGTGGGGCCATAACCACAAGATCATTGCCTTTCAACTCTAGGTTGAAGATCTTTAACGACAATTGAATTAGTTCCAATAAAAAAGGTGAGTCATACAAATCTTTCAACTTCTTTAAAGCATCATAAGAAGTTTTATATCAACTCACCTCTTCACTCACTGTAGCAGCAATTAGTGCATATGCCTTCTTATATCTATTATTTCATATCACCAAACTCTTTGCCTATTTTAGACTCTTTAGATGTAGCATAACTTCTCTAGCATAGCCTTTTCCTTCACATATGTTATCCCACAAATCGTTGAGGATGAGGTTGTGCTTGATCTTCCTTGATCATTCTAGATAGTTTTTTTTGTTGTTGAGCACAACTCGGATAATTGGAAAGTAAGGAATGCATCTTTAAAAAGGATGACAATACAAGATTTTCAATACGATATGCAATATTTGCAATACAACAAGCTCTTTGCAACAAGCTTTGCAATACAAGTTACAGAAAAATCTCTGCAACAACTTTTGCCAGAGACTTTACACTACAATCTCTACAATCGTGTACTCACTTAAGCAAAACAATGGCCATTTATGCAATACAGATTATTCATTCTACAAGCTATACTATTGAGCAGTTTAATCTTTGTAACTATATGCAATATCTACAATACAACAAGTTGTCTGCAATAAGATTTGCAATACAAGTTACAGAGCAATCTCTACAACAACTTTTGCAAGAGACTTTACAGAACAATCTCTGCAATGGTGTACTCACTTAAGCAAAACAATAGTAATTTATGCAATACAGTTTATTCATTCTACAAGCTATACTACATTGAGTAGTTTAATCTTTGTAATCCAATGTAGTCTCTATGATCTTATCATAAACATTGGTCCTCATTTAAACTTGTATTTCAACTCAAACACTAAAGGAAGATTACTCTTGGTGATCGAACCCTTCATTTAAGTGGAGATGAAGAAGAGATGTTGTTGATTGTCAAAGTTGCGGTCCTCAACGATATCTTTAAGAAAAACAATAGCAATTTATGCAATACAGTTTATTCATTCTACAAGCAATACTACATTGAGCAATTTAATCTTTGTAATCCAATGTAGTCTTTATGATCTTATCATAGACATTGGTCCTCATTTAAACTTGTATTTCAATTCAAACACTAGAGGAAGATTTCTCTTGTTGATCTAATTTGAGTTCTAAAACTTATGAATAGGCTTAATCTATATGCTCAAAAGTTGCTACATCTTATAAATAATTGTGCAAAGCAAAAAATGGCAATGAAAAACCTTGCCAAGCCATCGAAGCCTTTGTCTAAGTGGAGATTAAGAAGAGATGTTGTTGATTGGCTTATGTCTCTATTGTCAAAGCCATGGTCCTCAATGATATCTTTAGGCAATCGTACAACAAAATTTTCCAGGCAGGAGTAATCTCGAATTTTAGACACGACAATGGTATCACATGGTCAGGCTCTTCTTGGACTATCAAAGGCAATTTTATGAGTCTTTTCAACGAAGTGGCATCACTGTGGAGGAAGGTCATGTGGGGAATAATGTGGCATCTTTGACGGTCACAAATTAGGGTTACCATGCTTAGAGGTGGTCGAGGATTAGGGTTACCAAGTGCAGAACTCTAGGCATCTTTGATAGTCGTGGATTAGGGTTCCCAAGTGCAGAACTCCAAGTCATGGATTAGGGTTATCATGTGCAAAACTTTAGATTAAGACAGAGAGGACTAGTGCAATCGCAACACAGAGGAGTGCAATCGTGAGGAAGAGACTTCAAGTGCAAATCTCTTCATTTGTGGGGGAGAGAAGAGGTCACAAAGGAGAGGAATGATAGAGTGCACGTAGAGATGGAAAGAAAGATTGCCTGGATAGGATACACATAGAAAGCAGGAGGGTTTCAAGGTGAACTCACCCAAGTCGTGGGAATAGAGGATACACACATAGGTAAAGTAAAGCATATGATGCAATATGCAGCATTGGAGAGATAGTACATAACAAAGGTGATAATATAATAAAAGGAAGCCATGCACATGAGCACAATGATCCACAATGTCCAAGGCAAAGTGATTGTGACCCCGCTAGACTACTCCTAGGTGATTAAATGGTTGGCTCCTATGAGCTAAGAGACAAAGACAAGTCAAAAAAATCTATCTCAATTACAAAAATCATATCCAACACTTCCCAAGGCTCATGGAGTAAAATTCCAATATTGTACAACAGGAAAGCAATGTGTCACAATCAATTCTGTCCCCCATACTACTAGATAGGATTCTAAAAGTATAAATGCATTCATGGCATGTCCAAAACTTTCCCTACAAGGAAAAATGCCAAATAGCTAATAAAACCTCAATTCTCTTTAAAACGCACACACATAGATCTTCCACGGCAAATGAAAGGGGCTTATTTTATAACAGAATGAAATGGGAAGCAAATGAGAAAATTGTCGAGAAATGCAGCAAGGGTAATCTCTCCCATCTTACCGTTCTCCCCCTCCTACCATTCATTTTCCTATACATTATTTTACTTTATGAAAACTACCAATTAGGGTTTCTAAAAGATGCCAAAGTAGAAATACATCCACAGCATTTACAAAAAATTCCTCATAACAAAAATAAACAGTCCCCATTACGTTTTATAAGAAATCATTGAATCTCCACAAAATGTAGGCAAAAATGGGCTTTTATTTAAAGGAGAATAAAATTGGAAGCAAAAGGGAAAATTATAGGAAATATACTGCAAGTATGATTTTCCTATATATAATTTTCAAACCCTGGTCCGAAATGTTATGTTTACCCAATCTTAACATTTCCAACTAAAATTTCTTCATTGTTCTCATCCCCATGAAAACCCTTTTCATTGTTCTAATATAAAATATCAAATTCATCTTTACCAAACTAATTAAAAGAGAAGTGGTTCGTTTTCAACTTTCCCGGAAATGCAATTTCATTGGGATGTATTTCTTAAGATTCACTCCAATTGTTGTTTCAGCAAAATGTGGAAAATCCCAGCTTTCCTGGAATTTCTCCCTGGCCCGTCTCTCGCTGAACTCTGGTGTGAAGATTCCAACTTGGGGAGATAGAGTGGTAAATTTCCAATAGTGAGAAGAGTAATAATGAACTTGTACACAGGGCGCTCTGTAACTAGAATCATGGAAGATTGGAAAGAATGGTTTCCTCAGTAGCTGTTGAAGAAAAATGTGGAAAATCCCAGCTTTTCTCCAATTTCTCGTTTGCCAATTTTGCTCAGATCCTGGTGTGAAGATCTTAATATGCATACACTGCTTCCAACTAGTGTGTGGTATATTCTCCAATAGTGAGAATAGAAATAATGAATCCGTACCCAAGGCTATCTGTAGATTAGAATCAAGGAAAAAAGGAGAGAATGGTTTCCCTCCTTCCCCTCCCACAGCCAAGTGTTGGAAAGGGAGTAAGTGTTTCCCTCCAAATTTTATTTTATATTATTCGTTGTCCTCTTTTTCCTTACCCTCACGTCTTCTGTTTCATTCTCCCTAAAAAAAAATTGTTGCTTATTGCACTCATTGCATGTGTTATAAAATTATTATTTTTGTTCCTATGTTTGTCTGCAATGGTTGTTTCAAAAAAATGTGGAAAAACCCAGTTTTCCTCCAATTTGTCCTTTGCCAAATTTGCTCAGATCTGGTGTGAAGTATTCCAACTTGGGGGTCAAAGAAAATGCATACAATGTTTCCATGGTATATTCTCCCATAGTAAGAATAGATATAATGATTTCGTCGTACCCAAGGCTCTGTAGATTAGAATAAAAAAAGAAAGGAGAGAATGGTTTCCACCTCCCCTGATTTTCCTCATTCTTCTGCCACAGCCAAGTGCTGGAGGAAAGGCAATCTGCTTTATTTTCTATTATTCATCGTCCTCTTTTTCCTTACCGTCAAGTCTTTTCTTTCATTCTCCCTCATATTTTTTTTCTTGCTTATTGTACGCACTATGTTTCCATTCATTGCATGTGTTCTAAATTTCTTATTTTGTTTCTATGTTTGTCCTGAATTGTTTTAAAATTTTTGGAAAATCCCAGCTTTCCTCCAATTCGCCAATTTTGCTCAGATCGGGTGTGAAAAGTTTCAACTTGAGGAGTAAATGCATACACTGTTTCAAAGAAGTGTGGTATATCTCTAATAGTGAGAATACAAATAATGAATTCGTACCCAAGGCTCTCTCCATATTAGAATTAAGGAAGAATGGAGAGAATGGTTTCCTCCGATTTACCTCCTTTCCCTACCACAGCCAAGTGTTAGAGGAAAGGGAGTGTGTCTCCCTCCAAATTTTATTTTCTATTACTCACTATCCTCTTTTTCCTTAACCTCAAAGTCATAATTTTTTCTTGCTTATGTGTTCTAAATTTATTATTTGTATTCCCATTATTGTCCGCCACCCTAGTTCCGCGACGTGTAGATCCCCCCAACCATAGTTTATTGGTTGTAAATGATTCTAAGAAAATGCATTGTTTCCAAGTAGAGTGGTAATTTTCCAATACTGAGAAGAGAAGAAATGAAATTGTACCCAAGGCTCTCCGTAACTAGAATCATGGTAGAATGGAGAGAATAGTTTCCTCAATTGTTGTTTCAGAAAAATCTAAAAAATCCTACCTTTCCTCCAATTTATCCTTTGCCAATTTTGTAAAAATCTGGTGCTAATAATTCCAACTTAGGGAGCCCAAGAAAATGAATACACTGTTTCCAAGTAGTGCGGTGTATTCTCCAATAGTGGGAAGAGAAATAATGAATCCAATAATGAATTCTTACGCAGGGTTATCTGAAGAATACAATCAAAGAATGATCGAGAAAATATTTTCCGCCCCCGTTTGTCCTCGTTTCCCCTTCCACAGCCAAGTGGCAGAGAAATTGGAGAATGTGTCCATACAAATTTTATTTCCTATTATTCCTCCTTTACTTTACCATGGCGTCTTTTTGTTCATTCTCCCTTTTATTTTATTGTCTTGCCTATTTTATGTTTGCATATGTGTTCTAAATTGATTACTTTTGTCTTGCTTACTCCTTATTTTCTTATTTCCTAAGTTATTGAATCACGAGTTCTGTCACTCATGATTGGGTTAGCAAGTAATTAAAATTTAGCTTTATAACTCCCCGTTTATCTCAACTACTATATTTAGTTTCCGCTATTTGCATAGGTGTAGCGGATCGGCCGATAGGGTAAGACTAAAAGACTCATACACCAACGTGGTCTGCCAACCAGGATATAGAAATAAAATCCAATGTCCTTTGTGAAAAAAGTTCGTGTTATTAACATTTGAACAAAATTCGTGTTATATGAACATTTGAGTGTGGACAGTGGTAGGCCTGCCTCCGAAAGAAAGCTCCCATTTTATAGCACACAATACCTCTCTCGATAGTGGTGCAGTTTACATCTGCACCATATATATGTTAGTCAATAAAGAAAAAAAATTACTAATTTGGCCATTGGCACTACATTTTGCTCACATTTTGTTCACATGATCCAAGAGGATATTGGTGGCCACCCACCTATTCCACTTGGACCCTCCACCATTGTTTCTTTCAGTTTCAGTTTCCTTAATTGTAGCACAATTTACTATTTTTGGCAGTTTTCGAGTCCTAAACTTTTGGAGCCGTTTTGAGACCTAAACGACGTTTTTTTGGCATCGAATGGTCAGGCAAATATGAGTCCCTTCCGGACTCTATATTTGTTGACTGGATGTAGTCCTTAAATAGATCTTTCTAACGATGTATCATGCGCGTCAAACGAAAGTAGTATGCTAAAGTTACGACCCCGGGAAATTGATGTACCAAGTTACCCAACAGGGCCCACATTCTGGCATTTCACCTCCTAGGGTTAGGTTTTTGGATGTGTAGGGTTTCCATTGTTTCTCAATAATATATAGGCCTTCGAGCCTCATTGTAACACAGGATTCAGAGGTATGTAGCCGCCACATCTCTTCTCAGAGATAAGCTACCAGCACTCTAGCTAGTTTATTTCCATTCTGTAGATAAACCAATTTTAGTTATTGATTAATGAAATGAAATGTTATTTCCGCTGCATATTTGTTTCTATTGTTATTTGTGTATTATGTTGCATTCCTACATAAATCTGAATCATCACGACACTCAAATCCTTGGACAGATCTACCTTGAGGCAAGCATACTTCTATAATGCGAGGCTGTAAACCTTCCCAGGCTAAGTCCGGGTATCACCAGGTACCGATCGAACCGACCAATGTGTGGAAGACTGCCTTCAAAGCCAAGGAGGGCCTTTTCGAATGGTTGGTCATGCCTTTCGGACTGACGAATGCTCCTGCAACCTTCATGAGACTGATGGACAACATCTTGCGGCCATTCACCAACTCATTTGTAGTAGTGTACTTAGATGACATCCTGATATTCAGCTAGACTAGGGAAGAGCACCTCCACCCCATCCGACAGGTCCTCCAAACACTGCGGTAGCACAAGTTGTGTCCCAATTTGGACAAGTGCACTTTTAGCATGACCCAGGTTCAGTATCTAGGATACATTATTAATGAGTGTGGGAGTACATGTGGATCCAACCAAGATCCAAGTCATTTGGGATTGGCCAGCCCCAACTACTCTAACAGAGCTTCGCAGCTTTCTGGGCCTTGCTAATTTCTACCGCAGATTCGTGTTGGGATTCTCTCATATCACTTGACCCTTGAGTCAAGTCACCAAGGGAGGAGCGAAAGCAAAATTCTTTCAATCGAAAACTCAACAAAAGGCGTTTGCAGAATTGAAACATCGCCTCTGTTGTGCCCTAGTGCTCACATTACCAGATTTGCAACAACAATTTGAGATCGAGACAGATGCCTCTGACTATGCTATTGGAGCAGTCCTTACTCAACAAGGGCATCCAGTTGCATATCACAGTGAGACACTGTCCGACACAGTCCGCAAATATCCCACTTATGACAAAGAGATGTATTCCATTGTACAGGCTTGCCGACAATGGAAGCATTACATTTTGGGGAAAGAAACGATCATCCACACAAACCACCAACCCCTGTAGTTCATACAGACACAAGAGAAGTTACAGAACGATTGCCATCAGAAGTGGTCCACATATCTACAACAGTTTCATTTGAACATCAAGTACAAGAAGAGAAGCACCAATAATGTTGCAGACTGCCTCAGCCGACCACCGATCGTGGCGATAACCACTGTGCTAACTCTTGTGAGCACGAGACTTCTGATTGGCTGCTTCTCTACAAGAGCGATCCAGAATTCAGCCACACATACCAGACACTCTTGGAGGGAAACCAAGTTCCAAAATTTAATCTCCAAGATGTACTACTATGTCACATGGGACACCTTTGTGTTCCTTCAAGCGAACGTGCCAAGATGATTTGGGAAGCACACTACAGTCGAGTCGCTGGGCATTTCGAGGTCGAGAAAACAGTGGCAGTGCTGCAGAAGTATTTCTATTGGCTGAACCTTCAACAGGACGTCGGGAAGTACATTCGATCCTGCACTGCCTGCGCCATTGCTAAACCATCCATTAAGAAGCAAGACCTCTATACTCTGTTGCCTACCCCTAGTTGACCCTGGGAATCCATCTCCATGGATTACATGTCGGGCCTTCCTTCTACTAAGCACGATAAAGACTGTGTGTTTGTGGTCGTTGACAGATTCTCAAAGATGGCCATAATGGATCTTGATCCAATGCTAAGTACAAGCAGCAACATGATCAACATCGATTGCAACACAAATTCCAAGTGGGCGACAAAGTGTGGCTACAATTGCAGAAGGAGCGCCTCGCTAGACCCCACCGCAAGCTTCGCCCACTCCGATATGGACCATACACCATCACCCAAGGCTGTCGGGGACAATGCCTTCAAGCTCAGTATTCCACCATTCCTTGGTCTGCACCCAGTGTTCAATGTGGACCGCCTTCGACTCTACTTTCCACCTCTATTGGAAACATCAGACGTGGCAGAACAACTCACACCAACAGAGTTAAACCCCGACTGCATGGAACAAACCACAATTGATCGGATTATGGACACAAAGATCAAAAACACCCACCAGCAGAAGATCCAGCTATATCGAGCTGTCAAAGCAGGTCAACTCCTTCACCAGGGAAAGTGGCTCACCAGGGACCAAGTTCAGCAAAAGTTTCCTCATCTCATGGAGGAACTCAATGCAATGAGGACCATTGCTTCCTAAGGGGGGAGGAATGATCCAGGAGGATATTGGTGGCCACCCACCTATTCCACTTGGACCCCCACCATTGTTTCTTTGAATTTTCCAGTTTCCTTAATTGTAGCACAATTTATTATTTTTGGCAGTTTTCGAGTCCTAAACTTCCAGATCCGTTTTGAGGCCATAAACAACGTTTTTTCGGCATCAAATGGTCGAGAAATATGAGTCTGTTCCGGACTCAATATTTTGTTGTCTATGGATGTAGTCCTTAAAGAGATCTTTCTAACGATGTATCATGCACATCAAACGGAGGTAGTATGCTAAAGTTACGACCCCAGAAAATTGATGTACCAAGTTACCCAACGGGGCCCACATTCTGGTGTTTCACCTCCTATGGTTAGGTTTGTGGATGTGTAGGGTTTCCATTGTTTCTCAATAATATATAGGCCTTCGAGCCTCATTGTAACACAGAGTTCAGAGGCATGTAGCCGCCACATCTCTTCTCAGAGATAAGCTAGCAACACTCTAGCTAGTTTATTTCCATTCTATATGTAAACCAGTTTCAGTTATTGATTAATGAAATAAAGTGTTATTTCTGTTGCATATTTGTTTCTATGGTTATTTGTGTATTCTGTTGCGTTCCTGCATAAATCCGAATCATCACGACACTCAAATCCTTCGACAAATCTACCTTGAGGCAGGCATACTTCTGCAATGCGAGGTTGTAAACCTTCCCAGGCTAATCGAAACAAGACACCCTATGAAATTCGAATCCTATCCAAAGAATGGCCAAAAATGCATCCGTAAGCCTGGAATTTCCACCCAGACAGAAAAATGAGCTTCATCGGGCTTTTCACGAATGAGAATATTCAGCCCGATGGGAGAAAACAACCAAGTTATTCTTACAAATCCTAATAATGCAAGGGAGACAAAAACCTTACATGCAGCTTTCTAAAGAAAATAAAACAGAAAAAAATCATTCTCATCTAGCTGCACTCACTCTCATCAGGTTCCCGAACCTCTTTCATCCTTGTTAGTATAGCTATTTTAACAAGGATAAGCTCACAAGATACAATGCAACTCCTGCTAGACCTTCGCAATACAAAGTTGCAAGGGCACACCGGTATGAAACACAACAAGAACAACAGAGTTATAAGCAGTAGCAAACGAATTATCAGGCTCATTAATAGCAATTAAAGTCTCCATATAACATTGTGGCAAGAAAGTGCAGCCTTTGCAAGCCTTTGTCGGGGCTGAGGACGAGGAACGGATCATCATCTTTATTGACTGGCTTAAAAAGCCAGAATTGAAGATGATACAAAAATGACATTTCATTAATCATTATCCTTGTCCCTACCGTATTCTAATTTAAATTAAACAATAATTGACCTTGAGAAGGCATAGAAAGCAATATTACATTATTAGTTGTAGCACTTGCAAGCCTTTGCCCGGGCTACTCTGATTAGGGGACGGAGAACAGATCATCATCTTTAATGACTGAAGGCTTAAAAAACCAATACAAAAATGATATTTCATTAATCATTATCCTTGTCCCTATCGTATTTTAGTTTAAATTAATCAATAGTTGACATTATTAGTTGTAGCCCTTGAGGCCATGCCAGATCTTATATTGTACAACTAAACACCAAAAACGGGGTGGTCTTATAAAAATGATTATTGTGAGCAAAAACAAAAACTTTTAACCAGACAAAATGTTAATTTTTAGGAGGCCTTAATGTAATTTGTAATTTCTTAAAACAGAAACAATTGGATATAAAGTTAAACTTGATGTCCCTTGGTTGCTAAATTCCCCCAGGGAATTGAATTTGATTGCTTCTTTGTACCGCACATCCAAGTTACTCTGCAAAAACAAATCATGCCATAACTATAAGAGCTTTGATCATCTCATCCAATGCCTTACTAGCTGTAAGTTATAACAACTTATCCATACGTTGAATTAGAATTTCCTCTTTGTGTTCTCTTGACAACTCCACTTTTGTGCATGCTTTGAACCGTGATCCTATCTAAAGAATCTCAATTCCCACTCGGAAAACCGTGAATCTTGGATCCCACAAAGGTGTCCATGAATCTTCCAAGTGTCGCTTTGTGTCATTAAGGCCCTCCGTACGACATCAAATCACTATCTAGGAAGTGAGTCTAGGAACCTTGGAGTACCTTGGATCTTGCAGTCATTAGTGGTGGGTTTCCTCGAGGAATGACAACGGGCATACATCAGTGACCCCTAATAGTTTGATTCTTCAAGTGTTCGACAACAAAACATATATTCGCACTCCATACCTTACAAACCATCATCATTATTGATGGAGTACCTTGGATCTTGCAGTCATTAGTGGTGGGTTTCCTCGGGAATGACAATGGGCATACAAGTGTTCGACAACAAAACATATGTTCACACCTAAGTCACCTGCCACGAGGACATGGGACACCAAGGATACGAGGATTCGAATGTCCGACACAGACACGGTGACCCCCGGAATTAGGACACGTTATATATATATATTTTAAAATTATATATATTAAAAATATAAACAGATAGATCGAAATTTTTACAAATATTCAATATAAATCAAAATCAATACACATTTAGCATTAGTAATTACACATTTAAATCCTTCAATTCTTCTTCACCTGCACAACAAACACACTTTAGAGCCCTCTCCACACTTGCTAATGATAAAAGAAAGTGAAATTTTGATTTAAAGCAATTATAGGTGTCTCTTCCAGGGAAAACGCGTCCTGAAATCAGAACACGTTGGTGACAGCGTGGGCCATGCATGTCTTAAATCGGGACACGCTGAAAAGTCGTGTCCGACACACTCTGTCAGTGTGTCCTTTTTGGACACGCGAACACAAGACACGCAGGCCCTTTTGGACGTGTCCGGTATCTTAGGTATGCACGTGTTAGTGTCCGACACACTTTGTCAATGTGTCCTTTTTGGACACGCAAACACAGGACACGCAGGCCCTTTTGGACGTGTCCGGTATCTTAGGCACGCATGTGTTAGAGTGTACTCCATACCTTGCACACCATCATCATTATCGATGGCCCTACTTCTGTCCATTAATAGTATACATTAATGATTGGTAATCAGACAGTGTCTTATTATGCTCGACTACAATTCATTCATTCAAATTATATACACTTGTACTATCGTTGGTTTGGATTAAAGACCTTGGTACAAATAATGGTATCACTCATCAATGCACTGCAATGTTAAAGTACCATAAAGACATTGATATCTTGCACTTGTTAGAGGTACTTTTGATATGGATCCTTTGAGTACCGTTTGTGACCATGCTTGTTTATTGTTGAGCATGGGTGTACCTGCCTCAGGAAGTTATCATATATTTGGGAAATTGCCATGTTTTGCTTGCAAGAGCATTCAACCATGGTTCTTCTCCTTAGCCCTTCAACCATGATTATCATATATTTCGACCCTCAACTTTGCTTCAAACCTCACACAGTAGGGGTCGGTCATTTGTTATCACAATATTTAACACCCTTAAATGTTAAGGTTGAATGCATATACAAATAGCCGTATCACTCATCGATGCACTATCATGTTAAAGTACCATAAACACATTGATATCTTGCACTTGTTAGAGGCACTTTTGATATGTATCCACTAAGTACCGTTCGCGACCATGCTTGTTTATTGTTGATATCTTGCACTTGTTAGAGGCACTTTTGATATGTATCCACTAAGTACCGTTCGTGACCATGCTTGTTTATTGTTGAGAATGGGTGTGCCTGCCTCAGGAAGTTATCATATATTTGGGAAATTGCCATGTTTTGCTTGCAGGAGCATTCCAACTCCTACATTCATGGTTCTTCTCCTTAGCCCTTCGGCCATGATTACTGATTATGTCAAATAATGTATTTCAGCCCTCAGCTTTGCTTTGGACCTCACACATTAGGGGTCATTTGTTATCACAATATTTAACACCCTTAAATGTTAAGGTTGAATGCATATACTAAGTTCGCCTGCAACATGAAGATTGAGATAAAGCAATAAAAAGAAACACTATCTCATAGCCTAACCACTACTCTTTCCTAAAAGAAAGGTGCAAGTGATTATTCACAAAACCCTAAAAGGGGCGACTACAGTGATTGAGTTGCCTATTATGAGCTAAGAATCAAGTCACCACAAACTTCAAGAGGAACAAAATGTATGAACTGTGTATTTCATGTGTAAAATGCTTAGTTAAGCATAAAATTCTTAAAACTATGGAGGCAAAGTTCAAATGAAGGAATTAAAATGCAAATTGGGATTCCAATCCCACCTTGTGATTTTCATCCCTCTGGCCCAAATCTAAAATCTATTTAAGAGCCATTTGGGGTAAGAATTTAGGAGGATGATTTGGAGAGTGTTGAAGTAGGGGAAATTGTAAGAGACTCTATTCCCATGTGACCTTTGGTGATCAAAGGAATAAAGGGTGAAGGAGTAAACATGGATAACAAAGGTAGATGCCCCAAGTATGACAAATCTAGAACCATGGTACTTTATATGGAAAGAACCAAAATCCGTAATGCTCTAAGACATTTTACAAATGATTGGACTAAATATGTGGTATCCATTCACATTGTATCTTATGGTTGGACAAATGTTAAAGGCAGGCCATCAACAATATACTACTTTGTGTGTCTACTAGTGGTGTGTTGTTCCTTTCATCCCATGACTACTCAAATCGCTACGAAGCTTGTATTAATATTGCAGAACCTTTACATAAAACCATTCAAGAATTTGGCCCTACGACGTCATTCAAGTCATCACTGATATGTTGCTAATTGTAAGGCAATAGGAGCAATCATTGAGGATATGCACCCTAAAATATTTTGGTTAGGGTGTCTGGTTCATGCATCAGAAGATGCATTGTGTGAACCAAACACCCTAATTGCACCAAGAGTAGCAAGGTTCTCTACAATCGAGTATGGGGGGTACTCTCGATGCTCTACCATCCAGTATGGGGAGATGTGTTCCTAACGCTCCTAACATAGTATAAAAAGTTAAAAATATAAATTTATATTATATAATCTCTACACAATCTAAAAATATATTCAATCAACAAAATAATTTCAATCCGCAAAGAATCTTTGCACGGAAAACAAGCGATCAAAATTCTTGAGGTGTAATTTTTTTAAACATTTAAAAAATCTAAGATAAAAAAAATTAACACCTTAAGAAATTGGATCCCTTTCGGTGCTTGGTATATCCGGGTTGAAGATGGATCTATGCTGATTATAGATGGATTGGAGCCTTGTAAATCTATTACCAATCATTGCATAGCCCACCACAATTTTAACAATCACTCTAGGTTGGAGCTACTAAAGATTGCAAAGACTAGATTTGCTAGCTACTATGGATAGTATGGTAAGGGAGGCAACTTTTAGGCAACTTTTGAAAGTAAGAGAGGCATTGGCTAGCATGGTCTCAAAGTGATTCATGGCAAAGTTCGGAAGATAGAGTTGCAAGCACATCTGATAAACATGACTTTTAGGAGGTGGAGGACATTGTTCTTGATGGTCAATTTTGGGCATAGGTTAGGTATGTTTTATAGTTCACCAAGCCCGTTTATAGTATGATTCAATTTGCATATGCAAATCAGCCAATGATTGGAGAGGTGCATGAGAAGATGGATAATAACATGCTTGGCCAGATCAAAGAAATTGTTGAGTAGAGAGATACTATCTTGTAAGATCGTATTCATAAACATGTGGTCAAAAAGTGGGATAATCTAAATGCTCCACTCTATGCCCTAGCATATGTTCTTACACCAAAGTATTATTCTTGATCTTGGTTGGTATCCATTCACATTGTATATGATGGTTGGACAAATATTAAAGGCAAGCCATTGATAAATATACTTTGTGTGTCTACTAGTGTGGTGTGTTGTTCCTTTTAGCCCATGACTACTCAAGTCGCTACAAGACTAGTATTAATATTGCAAAACATTTACTTAAAACCATTCAAGAGATTGGGCCACACATAATTCAAGTCAGCATTGATAATGTTGCTAATAGTAAGGCAATAGGATCAATCATTGAGAATATGAACCCTAACATATTATTTTGGTCAAGGTGTTTGGCTCACACATTGAACCTTTTGATGCATGATATTGTTACAATGAAGGACCCTAATTATAGATGGATTTGAGCCTTGTAAATTTTTTACCAAACATAGCATGACCTACCACAATTTTTGCAGTCACTCTAGGTTGGAGCTACTAAAGATTGCAAAGACTAGATTTGCTAACAACTACCTCGCACCTTTAGGAAGCTTTTGAAGGTAAGAGAGGCATTGGCTAGTATGGTCTCAAAGTAATTCATGGCTAGGTTAGAAAGAGAGTTGCAAGCACATCTGACAGACATAACTTTTAGAAGGTGGAAGGCATTGTTCTTGATTGTCAATTTTGGGCACAAGTTAGGTGTGTTTTGTAGTTCACCAAGCCCTTTTATAGTATGATTTAGTTTGTAGATACAAATCAGCCAACGATTGGAGAGGTGTATGAGAAGATGGATAACAAGTTTTGCAAAATCAAAGACAATGTCGAGCAAAGACATGTAATCTTGTAAGATCGTATTCATAAACATGCGGTCAAAAAGTGGGATAATCTAAATGTTCCACCAGAATATTATTCTTCATCTTGGTTGGCCCAACCAACACTTGTGGGTGGAGTTCGAAGAAAACCACACACTAATCGAGGGATGTAAATGTTGGAACTTGTGCAACTTCAAAAGATATTCTTATTGTAACTCCTACGAGAGATTATACTGATGTAACTACTCATGTAAACCCTAGACATATTAAATGTCAACCCTGGGGAAAGATTAGAAAAGAAAAAGAATAAAATTAAAATTAATTTGTAGGTCGCCCCTAGTGATTTTCCACTAGGAAAATCAGTTTAAATAGGAGGTGCCCCTCCTCATTATTTCACAGATTCACACAACTACTCACTCAGCAGAAAAAGGTGCGCTACAACTGTCTAGGAGATTATTTTTCTGGAATTACATTTGCGCGAGATATTTTCTCTCTTCTTCTCTATGTTCTCAGAAGTTTATTATCTCTATACAAAGGTTTGTTCGGTTTTTCTCGATTGGGTTTCCTAGGATAAATTCTTGTGTTATTTGATTATGTGCTTTGTCTTTCTTCTAGAGATCCTTTTGTTTATTTGCAAATAATATATGTTGCTATAATCTTGTAAAAACTAACATCGTATTAGAGCATTACTAGAAAAAGCCATTGCCAAAACATTGTCGAAACCCTACCGGAACTATTCAAAGCCTTTACTCAAAACTTTTTCACAAGAAAAAAGCCTTGGGAATTTCGCTCTAAGGAGGGCAAATCTTTTGGTGAAGGTAGAACTCAATTCCGAGAAGTTTCAATTTTGACCTAATTCCACTGCCTTGGCTCAACCTCACCTCTTCTCAACTCACCTTGACAAAGCGCATCTATCTGTGAGGTTAGTTTCTTTAAATTCAAAACTTGATTTTTGACATAACTCCAACTAGGGTTTTTTGTTCAAATCTGCAAACAAGATGATTGGAATGAAGGTTGAAGATCATCTTGAAGTTTGTTAATGAGAAATTTCTAGAACCAGAAGCGAAAGAAGCCAATCCCAGTGGAGGAAAGGGGATGCGAAAGCAAGAAGGATTCTGGTAGACTCAGTCGAAGACCACTTGGTTTCGCAAATCTCAGAGAAGACAACAGCTAAAGAGATGTTCAAAACCTTGAAGAAGTTATTTGAACACAGTTGCATCAATGTGACTCTCACATTGAGGAACAAACTGTCAAATATGAAGATGACTAAGTCCGAAAACATTGCCTCATATTTCATGAGGATCACCGAACTGCAGGACAAGCTTGTAAATTTACCTTTAATATTCAACTAGGGCTAAACAGTGCATGCAAAATATCAACTAACAACTACACACGAATATGCAGCAGAATCTAAAACTGAGAAATAAATCACAACATCACATCACGATATTGACACTATTATTTTGGGTATGGAAACCCCCAGAAAAACCCAAGATGGGAAAACCAGTGCAACAGTCAGATATAGATTTTATTATGAGAAAATATGGAACTTTTACAATCACTGCAAATTCACCCAAACCTGGCAAATGCAATACTCGGCAGAAAAAACGTCGTTTAGGGCCTCAAAACGGCTCCGGAAGTTTAGGACTCAAAAACTGCCAAAAATATAGTAAATTGTGCTACAATTAAGGAAACTAGAAAACTGAAAGAAACAATGGTGGGGGTCCAAGAGGAATAGGTGGGTGGCCACCAATATCCTCCTGGATCATGCAGAGAGGTGCTCTAAAGTTGCAGTACATTCGTACGGATGAACAGAGGTGCTCTTGACCAAGCCTCTGACAGAATCAAAGTTCGTATACTTTCGTGACAAGCTTAGCATGGCAGAGAATGCCTCTCTCGCTGAAAGGGAGCGTTGATTTTTCTCAGCAACATCGAGAGTCATTCTCTTAGGAGAATGGAGAGACACCTGGTCTAAAGTTGCAGTACATTCGTACGGATGAACAAATAACAAATATCTTGACCAAGCCTCTGACAGAATCAAAGTTCGTATACTTTCGTGACAAGCTTAGCATGGCAGAGAATGCCTCTCTCGCTAAGAGGGAGCGTTGATTTTTCTCAGCAACATCGAGAGTCATTCTCTTAGGAGAATGGAGAGACACCTGGTCTGAAACTAGGATGTGGACCCAGTCCAGCACTGGGGGGACTCAACCTAGAGTTGAGTGACCATTCTATTGAATGGTGACATCTAGTCCAAGACCAAGGTGTGGACCTAGTCCAGCACTGGGGGGACTCAACCTAGAGTTGAATGATCATTCTGTTGAATGATGATATCTGGTCGAGGACCACGATATGGACCGAGTCCAGCACTAGGGGACTTAACCTTTAGTTGAGTGAACATTATGTTGAATGGTGGCATATGTGGAACCAATCTAGCACTAGTAGACTCAACCTAGATATGAGTAGCCATTCTTTTGAATGGAGGCACACCTAGTCAGTTACCAGGAATTCACCTAGTCCGGGACTAGGGACTCTGCCCAAGTCTGAGATCCATTCTCCAAGAGAATGGAGGCGCTTGGTTTGTTACCAAGTATTTGACCTAGTGTCAAATTATGCAGCCTACTGCCTAGGCACCTCGTCTGTTACTAGGAAGGCACTATAAACCCTAGATCGGGTCTAGGCATGTGTGACACTCTGACCCTTGATCAGTGGGCTTTGCAATCTTCTTCAAGGCTTAGCTACCCTTGGTTAAGACACCTTAGTATCTGATCTTGGTGTCACATAGAGTGTGACATAAAAGCATTAGTAATTCTCTATGTTTATGATGATGTACTTTGAGTGGTGATGAAAGACCACCTTGACCACAGGGGCACTTAAAGAAGGCTAAAGCAAAAGTCAAAAATACATAAGGACTTTTGGACTACAAGTAAAAGTTAAAAATAAATAAGGACTTTTGGACCACAGGTAAAAGTCAAAAATACATAAGGACTTTTGGACCATAAGAAGGCTAAAGGCAAAAGGCAAAATTAGAAAAGAATAAATAAAATAATGATATTTTGTTCTTTCTAATTTTGGTCCACTTATAGGTGACTCAAAGGATATAAAAGAGGATCAATCCAATTCATTATTATACACTCTTGCTCTCACAGGTATAATTTTGAATTCGTTGGTTTTGGAGAGAAGATAATTTTGATATTGATGCCTTAGCATGGATGAGTCTAGCTAAGGCACCCACATCCATTGAAGAGAAACCCTAAGCTAGGTTTTTATCAACAAAGAACAGTAGCAACTTCTTCTTTTGTGCTAGGGTTTTACCCTAGTTCTCTCCAGATCTTCACGAACAGCTCTCCTCTCCACGAACAGAGAGCAACACTCCACAACTGCTCCTCAACCTTCATGGGCAGCTGCTATCCTCCATTGGGCAGCCTCCACTCATCACCGGGCAGGTTGTTTCCCTCACGGCAACCCTTCTTCCTCCTTCGAGAGACCTTCCACAAGCCTCAGCCCTTCCACCAGCAGACCCGACAGTCTGGGCAGGCCTTAGCAGAGCTAGGGAAAACTGTTGAGCAACACCCAGCATTCCCAAAAGTCAAGGGCAGATTGTTGGTAAGCTTGCACAACAAGCCCTAACCCACGAGCCTACCCTCCAGGCAACAGCAGATCAGCCTAAGAGGGTTAGGGCAGCAAAAGAGCAGCCCGAGAGGGCTCATATAAAACAGAAGGGAGTTTGGGCAGTAGCAAATTAGGCCTGGGCAAGTCAAATAAAGGGACGGGAAGGTACAAGATCCCCTCGGTCAGGCACAGATCCATTCTGGACACTTCTGGGCAGACAGTGGTGGACACGGGTAGCCAAAAAACGGCTTCTGGGCAGGCTGACAAGGTTCACAGATATTTCTGGCAGCAGTGTGGCCCTTCAAGCAGTCTTGGTAGCCAGAAATTTTGGGGCAGTCTTGGTAGACAGAAATTGGTCTGAGCAAGCAGATCTAAGATTGTTGGGAAGCAGCACAAAGAATTTAAGGCTTGATGTCCTAATTTGATTTTTTTTAAATCATCTTCTGAACATTTTTAATCTGTGAAACAAACCCTTAGGGTTTGAGAAATTTTTAAGACTCGGTCATCTCATATTTCAGAGATGAATTACTAATGTTTTTGGGGTTTTTGTCCTTTAAAGGTTTCCCCAGTGAAAAAATCTTGTGTCCAGTGTGTTGATGGTTTAATGTTGTTTACTGCACTTGTCAAATTGTTTATGTTCATCTACAATTTTTAAAAGTGTTCATGTTAATACTAAAATTCAACAACCTGCTCTTGGAGGCTGGCAAGTAAATAAAAATAAATCTTTTCAAATTAAGTTGATGGCTAGAGGATGAGCATTCATTCTTTGTATAATGGACGGCTCATTAGACTGGCCCCAAAGGTCATATCTTTGTCATTTTTTGGAAGCCTAGAAAGCTTACCAATGCACCTTCCTTTAGAGGTTAACTAGTGAATATTGTTGTGCAAATAAATTGCTAAAAAAAGTTGCTTGTCTAGAGTCTAGTGTAGCCTTCTCATCATTCCACCTATTTGTGAGACATTGCCATTCCCTATTGTTCACCTAATCCAACTTATGTGTTGAGTGGATCCCCTTATCCTTTAGCCTAGATGCTTACGGTGTCGAGTGTCAAGTCATCCCCTCGGCCTTACCTAGTTTCATTCGCCTTCACCCTTGACTAGCAAAATGGTTAAATCTATAAATGAGTATACTCTAGAGGTTCTTGTTTAAAGCAGTTGATCATTTTGATTTGGATTATATATATATATATATATATTGTTCTTATACTCCCCCCAACATAAGCTATTTGTATTTAAGTCTCACTAAAGGATCCTCTTATCTTTTAGCCTAGATACTTACAGTGTCAAGTGTCAAGTCATTCCCTCAACTTTACCTAATTTCATTCACCTTCACCCTTGACTAGCAAACTGGTTAAATCTATAAATGAGTATACTCTGGAGGATCTTGTTTAAAGGAGCTAATCATTTTGATTTGGATCATATATATTGTTTTTATACTCCCCAACATAAGCTATTTGTATTTAAGTCTCACTGTTAGCATAGATAATTGAGCATGCATGTACAGTTTGTACATTGTGGTGTCAAAGTTTAGCATTTGGGTCACCATTTGATCATTCTTCACTTGGTCAACCTACTTTGACCAAGCCAGGAGCAGGGTTCGGGATGAGTTCTAGACCAATGGTTGGGGATTATGATTATTTATGGTTTGTAGGTGTCCTTTAGACATATTCATGCTTTATATGGTGATTTAATATGATGGCTTGTATTATTTTTATGATTATCAGAGTCTACAAACTTTATTGTTATTATGGTTCTGACATGGATGGGGCCTTTGTTGTGTCTTTCTGATGGACAAATTGTGTATTAGTACTCATTCCTAGTTGATTTGGACATTCTGAGTCCATTGGTGTAGTTGGTTTTCAATTTCGGGCAGTTACAGGAGAGATATGTATACTTTATCCTTTTTGCAACAAATTTGCCTTGGGAAATTAAAAATAAAACACAATGCAGAGAACAATGAGATCTCCTAGGGCGCCAAAGGGAATCTTGGGGTGCAGCTAGTCGATTGTATAATACTACTATGGTGCCAAACCCGTTCGTGCAATCATTTGGCTTCAGTTTTTGGTCCCCAGTGAGATATTGGCAATTTTGTAATCCCTAGGCGGCATTTTAATGATAAAAATGGTTAATGAGGAAATCGATTTGGGTTAATGAGGGAAAGAAATGGCATTGAATTGGTCTGAGGCATAGCGTTTGGGTCACATTCATCATCTGGCATCAACTCCACTTCACCAGGGGTGCACACTTCCTTGATTTATTCAGATTGAGGGAGTTTAGATGTATTTTTGAGGGAGACCGTCCTAGTGATTTTTATCTTTTTGATATTATTTGCCACCACACCTTGTTGTTGTGCCATGGGGACATGCTAGTGAAGGGTGCTATAACCTCCTAGCCCCACCGTGTGTTATCTTGTGGTTATTTGTCACATTTATGTGGTGCACCCCCTCCTTGGGGCAATTTTAGTGATGCATGATGCGCCCCCCTCTATTATTGAGTTGATCCATGATGTATCTGGCTAAGCTTAGTCATAGATTAGGATGATATTATCTTATGATCTTGACACCCTTGATCTTTTTGGATCTAGGTTTTATGTACTTGAGAGATCTATATATTGAGATGCTCTCTCATTTGTAAAGGGACTTTTGGCTCCGAGAATATTGAATACAAGAAAACTTTTGCAGAACTGATCTTTTGCTCCAAGAATGTCAACGAATATTTTTTGTGGTAGTTGTACTGATCTTGCATCGTCTTTCAGGAAAATCGTTTCATCTTCAAGGAGTCTTCAATTGTTACTTTTTGCATTGGATTTCTTTCTATAGATGGCATACGTAGCTTATCTTTTTCATCCGTGAACAAATCTCATTTGTAGTTTGATTTTGCAGGTGGAGAAGATGGGGTGCACTACCTCAATTGGGTGTTTTTCCTTAGTTTCTTGTCGAATCTTGCTCGAAATTACGACTAAGTGGAAGGATCATCGACATTCAACACGGCCACAAGTATTTTCAGGTACGATCTACAAGGTTGGTATCCTTATTTTCATTCATTTGTCAATCAAAACCCTTTCTTAAAACCCTAATTTTGTAGATCTGATAGATTCGGTGAGTTTTTTACGACGGCCATCAAAACCCACTTGGAGATTGTTGAATTACCCCTAGATCTCAAATTTCATTTAAATCGAACTTCATTTGCCCCAGGATCTAGCACTAGTCTCTCTAGGTGGACGCCCCCTTTGGGTGGGTGGCCAAATTTTCAAATCTATCAATTGGGTATGCTTGAACCCACCTAATTTTCATGGATCTATCCTTCAAGTGTCCTGATCTAGTCATTCCTTGTCCTGATCTACTCTTTTGGGTCCACTTTGATCACTTTCACCTAAACCCTATGTGGGTCCCATTTGGGTTTTCATATGCATGGCTAGATCTCTCTAGATCTACATTCCTAAACCCTTTGTGGTACAATCTTCACAAAGTTGGGTCATTTTCCCTATTTGCTAGGCCTCTCCTTTCCATAGATCTAGATTCCCTCACTCTTTGCCTCTCCTCTTTCAATCATTGCATAACCCTAGGAGTGTGTTGAGTAAGTGCGCTAGACCTCTTGGGCTAGTAGGGTCTCCCCCTTGATCATTCTCTAGATTGATCTAAAGCAACTCTTCGGTGTGACAACTACCCTTCTTCCATAGTAGATGAGGCCCTTGCGATGTCACCGGTTAGCTACCTCACCTCTACTGTGCCAGATGGGATGCCTTTAGTGGGTAGCTACACTTTGTGTGACAGGAGTCAATTTAGGAAATGAGACATACAGTAGATATGAATATGAATCGTGTAAGTGCGATTAGTACATCACTTGATAAGTTCCTTCATAACCAATTTTAGTCTTAGGTCGTGCATATATCATGTAACAAGTTTCAAGTATCATTGGTTAGAAGCAAAGCATCCAAAGTACAACAGTATAGCAATGATATATCAGTCTGGATTCAATGATGTAGCAGACTTGTCACTGCTTCCCAAACAGTTCACAAGTATAACCAATAGAAAAGGTACAAAATCATTAAACTAGTAGTTCTTATATCACTTGTAGTAATAATCATTCACCATTCAAGAATGTACTCATGTATTGGTTCCAAACTTTACATATGCAGCAGTATTTATAACAAAGTAGCAAGTATGTTTATGAGTAAGGTTTGAAACAAAGTTTTAAATGATCATTAGTAGTTGTACAACAAGTTTCAAGTATCATTGGTTACAAGCATCCAAAGTACAGCAGTATGGCAATGATATATCAGTCTGGATTCAATGATGTAGTCGTCTTGTCACTACTTCCCAAACCATTCACAAGTGTAACCAAAAGAAAGGTGCAGAATCATTAAACTAGTAGTTCTTACATCACTTTTAGCAAAAACCATTCACCATTCAAGCATGTACTCATGTATTGGTTCCAAACTTTACATATGGAGCAGTATATATAACAAAGCAGCAAGTATGTTTATAAATAAGGTTTGAAACAATGTTTTAAGTGATCATTAGCAGTTGTACAGCAATACTTCAGAGTTTACAATATCATCATATCAAAACAAAGTCTGTATGTACAGTCTAATACATCAGTGTAAAAAGATTGAAATCAATCCTTTATTTAATACTAACAAAAACTAACCTTTCTCCTTTGATGTTTCTTGTGGTAGGTTAAGGCAGCAGGAAATGTGATAGGTGTGCCCTAATTACAGACCTGAGACAACGGTATGAAGGCGCTGAAAAAAGGGAACAGCAAGGCCTTAAAGGCAAGGAAGCACTTAAAAAAGCAAGGCCAAGGTACTAGGATGATAGGTCAAGGGTAGGGCAGGCTTAGGAGAGTAGGGTCGATGCCCTTATGGAGCAGGGCGAGGGTTTTGAAGAGGGTCCTGAGGGCTGCAACAAGGGAAAAGAGTTTATTGCAGATTTTTAGGTTTTCACAATTTTTGTATTTTATAGGGCCTTATGCCAATCCGTTTTAAGGTTTTGGGTGGTCAAAATCGCAAGTCGAGATCTTAGGGGTGCATGTAGAACTTTTAGGGAGGGGGCCAAAATTTTAGGGTCTTAAATTTAAGGGACCAAAACTTTCAGGAGACCCTAAATTGGACAAAATTTGATTTTTTTGAAATTTTATAAATTTTAGGGTTTTTTAGATACAAAATGCAGACCTAAAACTAACCCTATCCTAACATGCAAATGCAAGGAACTAACCCTTGTTGCTAGGCTTTGAAAAGGAAGAGAGATTTTGGGACAAAGGGAGAAAACCCTACCCTAACCTAGGGCATCTAAGGAACTAACCTACCTCTTGAGAAGCTCAGCCTAGGTTTTACAACTAACCCTAAAGTCCTAAGGTTCCAACCCTAGAAGGACTCCTAAAAGGATGTACTTCTACAACCAAGGTGACTAAAAGTTGGCAAAAGATCTAGCCAAGAAAAAATGCAACCCACCATTCAATCCAAAAACATACATCATTCATCAACATTTAAAAAGACAGATTAAAAAAAACCCCAGATACCTCTTTGTGCAAGTGTTTAATCAACAAACCATAGCATCACCTTTGCAAGAGCATTGAACCAAAGAAACTTCAAGAATTTGCCATCAAAACCTATAAAATATCTTCCTCAAGAGGAGGCACCTCACTCCAAACCATAGCATCACCTTTGTCAGAGCATTGAACCAAAGAAAGTTAAAGAATTTGCCATTGAAACCCAGAAAATATCTTCCTCAAGAGGAGGCGCCTCATTCCAAAGAGCACTAATTGGGTAGAATAAGTGCATAATGTTTTGTCCCACTTGTCTTCTATTAAAATGAAGTGAGGAGAGGTTTATAAATAGCCTCTCACACTCACTTTACAAATATATCCAGGCCTACATGCCTTAAAATGTTAATTTCAAATTTTAAAATGTCAATTTAAAATGATAACATAAAATAATATAAAAAGGGCCTAAAGTAGGCTTATAGTAGGCTACCTGGGGTATTTTTCCCCTAGGTGCCTAAAACTGCTGAAACAAGCAAATCACTCCGAACGAAAGGCTGGAGTGAGCTAGAGGGAGAGCGTCATGCCCCGTCTAACCCTAAAAAATGCTATAAATCCCTCAACGCCCTCCTTAAAGTAGCAATACGACATGGGAAGAAGGATGGCGTCCTCTGAGGAAGGAGCCCAAGGAGAGAGAGCACCAGTCAGCTAAAGGGCCAAGAGGGTGTCTAAGGTTGTGAAGGGAGACCAAGGTCTCGTAGTTGAAGCAAAGCCCACCAGTGCAAGCAAACAGAGCATGGGGTCATGTGACCCAATGACCAACCCCTAAGAGCCCCGGACACCAACCCAGTGGTTAAAAACCCCAACAAAGGGCAGTCAACAGTGCCATTAAGCCTTAGTACTCCTAAAGGAAGGACCAAAGGGTCCAACCGTCCACTACTACTGAATAACAACAACCCTCCTAGTCGAAAAAAATGGCCTCTCTCTCCCTGGACATACCTGAAGGTGCGTTAGGTACGAGTGCAACGTAACACCCACGCAACGCTAAAAAACTCCTGGTGACTTTTGTGGAAACCATGTAACCGATCTATACTTAATAATAGCCAATAAGACTCGAATTGTGCTCATCCAACACATAGGGTTGCTCACACGTCATGAGAACACATTCATTATTATTGCGAGAGGGCCTGAAACAAGCAATGCTCATTTTGTTACAATTTAATGGTTTTGCTATCTGAACTTGTGGCCTTGGAAAAGTAGTTGGTCATTTCAACTAGATTGGGTAAAACATTTCTGAGAAGGTACAAAATCATAAATGCCCTGCCTTTCAGATGCATTTTTTAAACATCAAGAATGTCACAATAAGAATTTTATATTGCATCCATCGATCCACATTCCAATCATTCAAGCATATACTTTCATAAAAAAGAAAGAAATATAGGAACTAATCTTCTCCAAAGATTGAATTCCAAGCAATTGACTGAGACTGAGCGGTTTCTACCCAACCATAGGCAATCTACTATAGATCAAAAATCTGGACCTTTAATTTTCATGTGTGTTGACTAAATTAATTTTCTGAGTAAGAAAAGTAAAATTTTCCGAGTTGAAAATATATCTCATGTGTTTCTAATTTACAGCAAAATTTTGATTTTTAAATGTACATGAGTGTTGGGATTTGGGCATTAAACCATATGCAGTGTGGCTGAAACTAAAACTGGGTTGGGGTTACCAAAATTTTCATGGTATCAGAGCAATGTTGAAGGCTAAAAATTGCACACATAAATAAATTTCAAATTTGGACCGGGTTTTGAGAAGAAACAAGAACTTGGACTTATTTGTAGTGGATCGCTACCGGACTTGAGCTAGAAGACAGGTTGGATGGGGCAGTTAATTTTAGCCAATGGAAGGCTAAGATTGTACTGATATTGCAAGAGAATGAACTATGGGAAATAGTGAATACGATTGCAGCTGATAAGGTCACTTTTGATAAACTGGACATGAAAGCAAAAAGAATCTTACTTGATGCCATTAAAGACCATAATCATACCACACGTTTCTGGAAAAGACTATGGTCCATCAAATGTGGACTGCATTGACCAACCTTTACCAAAGTTCCAATGAAAATCGAAAAATGGTGTTAAGGGAGAAACTAAAAAGCCCTGGGATGAACAAGGGGGAGAACATGGTTTCCTATCTTAACAGGATCACACAGGTTTGAGATGAGCTTGGAGCAATGGGAGAGAGGGTGTTGGATGGTTGGTTCGTACAGCACTAAATGGCATAACAAAGCCATGGTCTTTTTTGTTGAGTCCATTGTTGCTTGTGAGCACATGGCTACATGGGATCGTCTTTGGGATGATTTCATACAGGAGGAGACCCGCAGGGGATATGTACAATGGAGTACATCTCACAGCAAGGAGGATGAGGAGAATGTGGCTTTAGCAGCGAAGGGGAGCAAGAAGAAGTCAAAGAAGGGTTCCATGGGTGGGGCAAAGTGAAACGCTTTGCTTGTCAGAAGTTTGGGCATTATGTTGGACAATGCCCAAACTAGAAGAAGAAGAAACAACAGACAGCAGCTTCAGCAGAGATTGATGAGTATGCTGCTAGATTCAAGAGAAAGTTTACTCTCTTTGCTAGTGCTTGTATAGAGAGTGCATCATCTATCACCAACAGGGAAATTTAAGACCACACAAAGCATTCCATGATCATTGGGCATTCACTGAATGCTTCCATTACTTCCTCCACATGGTACATTGATAGTTGAGCTTGGAGTCACATGACAGGTGTTAGGGACATGTTCGCCAAGATTTCAAAGACAAGCTTGGACTTCCAGGTTGTATTGGGTGATGATACAGTGGTGAACGCAGTTGGGCGTGGGATAGTTCGCTTTGACAGGGAGTCCATGGATCCCATGTTACTGAGAGATGTCTTATATGTCCCAGGGCTAAAGAAGAACATTGTGTAAGTTTCTGCGATAAAGGACAGAGGCCTTGGGGTATATGTCCTGGATGGGAAATTTTACATATCTCCCAAAGCAGAGGGTCCATCTGCTTCATATGCGTTTGGAGTTAGATGCGGGAAACTATACAAGCTTCTCTTCCAACCACATCATGCACTGGCACACACTCAGAGCAGCAGTGAGTTGTGTGAGTTATGGCACAGGAGGATGGCCCACCTTCTTTGTTCAGCTTTGAGGATGCTGAGAGATATGACCACAAGGTTACCAGATTTGAGTACAGAGTAGAGTGGTGTATGTAGAGGGTGTGCTTTGGGAAAGTACACCAAAACTGTTTTTCCGAACAATGACAGTTGATCAAAGAGAGTGATGGATTTGATTCATTCAAGTTTTGAGTATTACATTACTTTCATCGATGACTTTTTCAAGAAGACCTGGATCTACTTTCTAAGAAGCAAGAAGTCAGAGGAGGTCTTGCTTCGGTTTCAAGAGTTCAAAGCTCTTGTCGAGAACCAAACACGAAAGAAGATCAAAGTGCTCATATCAGCCAATGGGGGTGAGTATACTTCCCATGCATTCGATGTGTTTTGTAGAAAGGAGCGTATTAGGAGGCAGTTGAAACTTCCCTACACTCCACAGCAGAATGGAGTGGCTAAAAGGAAGAATCGTGCGATAGTGGGTGCACCAGCCATGTTGCATGATTTGAGTTTTCCTTTCTTCCTATGGGCAAAAGCCTGTAGCACAGTTGTTTTTGTACAGAACAGGAGTCAGCACCATGCCTTGGGGTGCATAGTTGCATGATCAGAGTCTTCCTTTTTTCCTATGGGCAAAGACCTGTAGCACAGTTGTTTTTGTACAGAACAGGAGTCTGCACCATGCCTTGGGGTGCAAAACTCCTGAGGAGATGTTCACCAAGAAGAATCGTGCGATAGTGGGTGCACCAGCCATGTTGCATGATTAGAGTTTTCCTTTCTTCCTATGGGCAAAGACCTGTAGCACAGTTGTTTTTGTACAGAACAGGAGTCAGCACCATGCCTTGGGGTGCATAGTTGCATGATCAGAGTCTTCCTTTCTTCCTATGGGCAAAGACCTGTAGCACAGTTGTTTTTGTACAGAACAGGAGTCTGCACCATGCCTTGGGGTGAAAAACTCCTGAGGAGATGTTCACCAAGAAGAAACCTAAGATTGGCAACTTTCACATTTTTGGATGCCCTACATATTCTCATGTCCTTTCGGAGAAGAGGACAAAGTTGGAGGCTACTGGAGAGGGGCATTTTTGTTGGCTATGATGAGACTTCGAAGGCTTTCCGCATATACCTTCCTACACAGAGGAAAGTTGTAGAGTCAGAGGAGTAGCAGCAGATGACTACTCCATAGGTGAGAGCATCACATAGTTCAGCAAGTCAAGGCACAAGGCCACAAATCTCAGGGGTGACTGGGTTACAAGTTATAGGTTCATCAGTTTCAGGGACACAATCTACAGGGACTTCTGGTACTGAGACAGGTTCACGGATCACTGATTCACAAGTTTCACCTTCATGTTATTCGGGTACACATGGCTCAGGTTCAGGTTCACTAGGTACAGGATCTCAGACCACAGGTACTTCTTCAAGGAGACATTTGTCTGATGAGGATGTAGAGGACGATCTACCATGGGATGCTACTTCCAAGAAGAGGAAGTCAAGTTGGCTTAAGGAGCTTGTGAAGGAAGCAAAGGAGTCTATGGGGCCACCCAAGAGGGAGGTCAGAGAGAGCAATGCACCAAAAATATTTTCCAATTACATGGCACACGTGACCAACTTGCGTGAGTCTAAGCCTACTACTTATGGGGAGGCATGCACATCAGGTTTGGAGAGATGCCATGATGGAAGAGAACAATTCTATTAAGAAGAATGGTGTGGGAGGTGGTTCTTAGACCAGAGGAGAAGTCTGTTGTGACTTCCAAGTGGGTCTATAAAAACAAGCATGCTACATATGGCAGCATCAAGAAATACAAAGCTCAATTTGTAGCGCGTGGGTTCTAATAGGTAGAGAGAGTTGATTATGATGAGACCTTTGCGTCGGTTGCTAGAGTTCCTTCGATCAGAGTAGTGATCTCCATTGTGGCGGAGATGGGCTGGAGGATTCATCATATGGATGTGAAGACTGCTTCTTCAACGGTCTTCTACAGGAGGAGGTATATCTAGAGCATCCACAGGGCTTTGAGATTCATGAGAGCGATGTTGATTTTTCCTAAGCAGCATCAAGAGCCGTTCCTCTGGGAGAATGGAGGCACTTGGTCAGTTACAAGGAAATTAACCCAGTATGGGACTGGGGGTCTCATCCTAGAGCCTCCATTCACTGAATGGAGGCAACTGGTCTGTTACCAGAAATTTAACCTAGTCCGAGACTCAGGACTCAACCTAGTGCTAAGGACCATTCTCCGGGAGAATGGAGGCGCTTGGTCAGTTACCAAGTATTTAACATTGAATGATTTGACGCAACCTAGGGATGAGGCACCTGGCCAATTACCAGGTCATAACCATAAGCCCTAGACCGGGTCTAGGGCACATGATGTACTCCCTTCCTTGATCTATAGGGTATGAGACCTTCTCCAAGGACTAGCTACCCCTGGTTGAGAGACCTAGCACCTGATCTTGGTGGCACGAGGAGATCAAGATAAAGCATTTAGTAATTCTCCTTATTTATGAAGATGTACTTTGAGTGGGGATGAATGAACCACAAGTACTCTTGAGACCACTTGCTATGACCACAAAAATACTTGGAAGACCATCTAACCCTAGTCTTGGTCCATGAGACAACCTAGGGATGAGGCACCTAGTCAGTTACTAGGTCATCACCATAAACCCTAGACCGGGTATGGGCACGTGATGCACTCCTCTCCTTGATCTATGGGCTATGAGACCTTCTCCAGGGACTAGCTACCCCTGGTTGAGATACTTAGCATCTGATCTTGGTGGCACGAAGAGATCAAGATAAAGCATTTAGTAATTCTCCTTATTTATGAAGATGTACTTTGAGTGGGGATGAATGAACCACAAGTACCCTTGAGACCACTTGCTATGACCACAAAAATACTTGGAAGACCATCCAACCCTAGTCTTGGTCAGTGAGACCAACAAGAGAAAGCCCAAGTGACACAAGTCAAAACACAAAGAAGACCTTATACCACAAAAAGATTAAAGTCAAAGGGTCAAAGATGAAAAAAAATTAAACCCTAATGTCAACTCCTAAATATATGTGGAACCAATTCAAATGTTTGATAGCCTATAAATAAGGACAACTACAAATCATTTTCACACAACTTCATCACTCAATTGCTCCATTTGACTGAGGCAATTCGTGACAGGGATTATCTTCTTCTTCATTGTTGTTGAAGGAAAGTTTGTGACTGAGTTCTTTCTTTGGTCTTCCTCCTGTTAGGGCTTGTTCATACATAGCTACAGTTCACAGTGGTGACAAAGGGAGCAACAACAAGCTGCTTCAACACCCATAGTGGTGACTAGGGCTTCTCCAACAGGCCCGGTGGCAGTGGTCACAACTACAGCGGAAAGCTTCCATAGCCTTGGTGGAGGCCACGGGTAGCAGCAGACCACTACTCCACCTTCGTTGGTAGTTTAAGGCAGCAGCAAAAGGCTGCCCCAATCCTCGTTGTTGGTCTCCATTGATAGCACCAACATTCAACAGGTCACGGGCAACACCAACAGGTCACGGGAAACACTTACAAGTCACGAGCAACAGTTTGGTGGTCACAGGCAGCAACAGTAGGGTTGCTACAAGTGTTTAGGGTTAGCAGTTGAAGACTACTACAAGACTTAGCAGTAGTTCACCCTCCACGTAGTTCACCCTGCTAGGGCTTCCTTGACTTTGGAAAATTTGTGTACATTCATCTCAGAATTCTGAGATCAAATTTTCTTCTTCCATGTACAAACTCGGTCATCTCATTTAGAGGATTTACTAATCCTTTGGGGTTTTTGTCCTTTAAAGGTTTCCCCGTGAAATTTCATTTGTTCAATTGTGTGATGCTTGATTGACTACTGTACTTGTCTTACTGTTGTTTACTTTTCAAGTTCTATCTCTATTACAGTCTACAATTTTTGAAAAATGACATGCACATGTTAAAATTCAACATGGTATCAGAGCTTTGCATGTGAAGATTGCAGTGAGAAAACGGGTCATTGTAACCCTCTTGACCTTGGGACATTTGCAGACTGAGATAGCATACTTGTTGATCAGAGATGGCTACCAACACCTTCAAACCGAAAGAAAGGCTTGAGAGGTCAGCCAACTACAACTCATGGAAAGCTAGGCTTATGGCCACCTTGGAAGAGAATGACCTTGATGACTTGTTTCTTAATGCCACAGAAGAACCTTCATCTAATGCAAGAAGGATTTCCTTCAAGAAGAAGCAAGCGAAGGCAAGGAGCATCTATGACTCAGTCAAGGAGACCTTGATGCCCACCATAACAACATTGAAGACTGCCAAAGAATGCTTTGACACCTTGACAAATTTATATGAAAAGAAGGCACCCAGCCATAAGAGAGTACTGAAGAAGAGGCTCTATACATTGAAGATGAGTAAGGATGTAGTGGCCCCCTTCTTCACAAAAATTGCTCAGGTAAGAGACCAACTTTTTGTTATTGGTGTACCTATGGATGATGATGATCTTGTACAGACTGTATTCGATGGTCTTCCCAGTTCTTGGCAGACCTTTTTGGCAGCAATAAGTGGACACCTGAATCTCAGCAAAACTTTGATAGACTTTGGCATCACTGTTTGGAAGAATAAGGAAGAATTCAGAGCAGAACAAATGGCGCTAAGGAAGGGAACCTTGTTGTTACAGCCAAGACAAGGGAGTTCAACAATCCCTTCACTCAGAAAAAAGAAAGAAATGAAGGTGAACCAGATGCTCCAAATATAGAATGTTTTAATTGTCATAAGATGGGACTGCAGGCAACCAAAGAGAAGGTTCAAAAGAAGATTCCAAGATTCTACAACAGAAGAAGAAGAACCTAAGAAGAAGAAGAATGCTAAGTCTTCCAAAGAAGCTGAACCAAGAAGGGAATACTACTTGATCTATGCTCTGCTCTTTCAGGATCCATCACCAATAGTGCTAACTCTTGGTTAGTGGATAGTGGTGCTTCCAGACATATGATAGGTTTCTGTGAAGCACTTACCAGCAACAAAAAGAAGTTCACTACTCAAGTAGAACTTGGGGATGATACCACCTACAAAATTGAAATAGTTGACTCTACTTCCCTTCAACTTGATTTTGGGATTGTTTGCATATCGAAGACATACTATATGTCCCCGGTTTGAAGAAGAATCTCCTCTCTGTTGCTGGCTTAGAAGATAAAGGCTACAAGGTTCCCTTCATGGACAAGAAGGTCCTACTATGGACAAATAATGAGAAGTTAAGCTCAACAGAATCGATTGGAGTTCGAGAGGGAGGTCATTACAAAGCTTCCAGACACTCCACACAAGCATTGATTCACAACACAATTGACCCATGTGAACTGTGGCATCGAAGGTTTGGACACCTTCACTATACAGCTCTCCCTAGTCTTCAAAAGATGGTTACAAGTATGCCAAAGTTTTCTCATGAACATAATGGTGTTTCCAAAGGTTGTGCTCTAGGTAAGAACACTAAGAAATCCTTCTTCAAAAGTAAGAATAGATCTAAAGGAATCTTGAAATTGATTCATTCTGACATATGTGGGCCTATGTCTTCACCTTCCTTGAGTGGGTGCTTGTAATATGTTTTGTTCATAGATGATCACTCTCGTAAGTCCTGGATCTACTTTCTAAAAGTCAAGAATGAAACTTTTGACAAATTCAAAGAGTTCAAGGCTCTAATTGAAAACCAGACAAGAAAACACATTTGTATCCTAAGGTCAGATAACGAAGGTGAATATGAATCTAACGAGTTTGATGATTTTTGTCAAGAAGCAGGAATCAAGAGGGAGCTGGCAATGCCATAAAACCCTCAACAGAATGGGGTTGCAAAAAAGAAGAATAGAACAATATGTGAAGTTGCCAAAGCTATGCTGAGTGACCTCGATCTTCCTTTATCTCTGTGGGCTGAAGCTGCATGCACTGTTGTGTACATTCATAACAGAAGCCCTCGTGCCATCTTGGGGGAAAAGAATCCAGAAGAAGTATTTACAGGCAAGAAACCCGTTGTTGACCACATGAGGAATTTTGGCACTCCTGTGTATATTCATATACCAAAAGAAAAGAGGTCTAAGAGCTAGAGCCTTCCGAAAAGAAAGGCATATTTGTTGGTTACAATGAAAGCTCGAAAGCTTACCGCATCTATGTTCCTGAACAAAGGTACATTGAAGTCAATACAAAAGTGATATTTCATGAGGAAGTTGTGTTTCGCCAACCAAAATAACTTTCAAAGGATATAGAAGAATCTCCTTATGAAATTCCAAATTCAGAAGTTCAGAGGGAGGAAGAAGAAAATGAGCCTCAAATTCCAGATATGCCTTAAGAATTTGAAAGACCAGCTGAAGAACCACTTGAGGCTCCTCCTTCCAAAAGGAGACCTGCTTAGTACCGAGAAACGGTGCAAGAAGCTGAGAAGCATAAAGCTCCTCCTGAAACTTTCAGAGAAAGCATAATCCCGAGAAGTACTCAAGCCTGCTGAGAAGCATAAAGCTCCTCCTGAAACTTTTAGAGAAAGCATAATCCTGAGAAGTACTCAAGCCTTATGAGCAAGCTCATCAATGCAGAACCCTCCACATACAAAGAAGCAGCAAGCCTACAGGTATGGAATGATACCATGATCGAAGAATATAATTCAATTATGAAAAATTATGTGTGGGAAGTTGTTCCTAGACTGACAAGGAAGTCTGTGGTGACGTCTAGATGGCTTTACAAAATCAAGCATGTTGTTGTTGCTCGTGGCTTCACTCAAACTTTTGCTCCTGTCGCCAGATACACCACCATCAAAACTATCATCTCCCCTGCTGCTGTGTTTGGATGGAAACTCCATCAGATGGATGTAAAAACACCCTTCCTCAATGGTAAAATTGAAGAGAAAGTCTACATTGAACAACCAGAAGGCTATGTGACTCATGGGGATAAGTCCCATGTGTGTAAACTCAAGAAAGCCTTGGCTCAAACAGGCCCAAAGAGTTTGGTATGCAAGAATTGATGGCTACCTTCACAGCTTGGAGTTCTCCAAAAGTACTTTAAGCTTGTTAACAACCATCACTTGATCCTAGTCTTGTATGTGGATGACTTATTCCTTACTGGAGAGGAAAAGTTGATAAGAGGGAGCTTACCTCTAAATTTGAAATTAAGGATCTAGGTCTACAATGAACAACCAGAAGGCTATGTGACTCATGGGGATAAGTCCCATGTGTGTAAACTGAAGAAAGCCTTGTATGGGCTCAAACAGGCCCGAAGAGTTTGGTATGCAAGAATTGATGGCTACCTTCACAGCTTGGAGTTCTCCAAAAGTACTTTAAGCTTGTTCACAACCATCACTTGATCCTAGTCTTGTATGTGGATGACTTATTCCTTACTAAAGAGGAACAGCCGATAGCCCAGTGTAAAAGGGAGCTTACCTCTAAATTTGAAATGAAGGATCTAGGTCTGATGCACTATTTTCTTGGCTTAGAAGTCTGGCAAAATCCAGGCGAGATCTTCCTACCTCAAGGGAAGTATACAGTCGATATCTTGCAAAGATTTGGAATGCAGGATTGCAAATCCATGAGCGGTAATACCCATGACAACAAACTTGAAGAAGTTACATGACTTACGTGACTCAACCACCTATTCACAAGATGTGGATCCCACTCTGTATCGACAGCTCATTGGATCCTTGATATATCTAGTGCACACTAGACTAGATATCTATTGCACAGTGAATGCTCTAATTCAATTCATGTCTGATCCGAAGCACATACACTGGGTAGCTCCAAAACATGTACTCAGATATGTGTGAGGTACTATCTCATGTACTCAAATATGTGCGAGGTACTATCACTTATGGGCCTAGGTGTACTTCTAGCAGTGGAGTAATGTTAGTCGAATATGCCGACTCCGATTGGGATGGCAGTGCAATAGACCGAAAAAGCACATCAGGTTACTACTTTAGTATTGGATCGGCAATGATCTCTTGGTCCAGCAGGAAACAGGGTTCCATAGCTCAGAACACAGCTAAAGTTGTGCATATTGCTACTAGTAATGCCTGCAAAGAAGCAGTTTGGCTTAGGAAACTTCTCTCTAATTTGTTCGATGGAAAGCTTGAGTCAACGATTATTCATTGTGATAATCAGAGTTGCATTAAGCTTTCAGAGAACCTAGTGTTTCACGACAGATCGAAACACATTGAAATGAAGTACCACTTCATCAGAGACTTAGTACAGAGAGGCACTCTGAAGCTTCAATACATCTGTATAGATGAACAGATTGCAGATATTTTGACCAAGCTTCTCACATCAACAAAGTTTGTGTACTTTCGTGACAAGCCTAGTATGGCAGAGAATACCTCTCTCGCTGAGAGGGAGTGTTGATTTTTCCTAATGGAGGCACCTAGTCAGTTACCAGGAATTTGAACCAATCTAGGATTAGGGGACTCAACTTGGGGTTGAGGGCCATTCTCAGCACCTAGACAGTTACCAGGAAATTGACTCAGTCTAAGACTGGGGGTTTCAGCCTAGAGCTGAGGGCCATTCACTAAATGGAAGCACCTGGTCAGTTACCAAGAATTTAACCTAGTCCGAGACTAGGGACTCAACTTAGGGTTGAGGGCCATTTTGCAGGTGAATGGAGGCACTCGGTCAATTACCAAGTATTTTACATTGAGTCATTTGATGCAGCCTAGGGCTAAGGCACCTGGTCAGTTACCAGGTCATCATCATAAGCCCTAGACCGAGTCTAGGCACGTGATGCACACCTCTCCTTGATCTATGGGTTATGAGACCTTCTTCAAGGAGTAGCTACCCCTGGTACTTTGAGTGGGCATGAATGAACCACAAGGACCATTGATACCACTTGCTATGACCACAAAAATACGTGGAGGGCCACCAACCCTAGTCTTGGTCCATGAGACCAACAAGAGAAAGACCAAGTGGCACAAGTCAAAACACAAAGAAGACCTTGTACCAGAAAAAGATTAAAGTTAAAGGGTCAACTCCTAAATATGTGGAACCAATTCAAATGTTTGATAGCCTATAAATAAAGGACAACTGCAAATGATTTTCACACACAACTTCATCACTCAACTACTCCATTTTGACTTAGGCAATTCATGACTAGGATTATCTTCTTCTTCACTGTTGTTGAAGGAAATTTGTGACTGAGTTCTTTCTTTGTTCTTCCTCTTGCCCTAGTGTGGCGGCCTAGGCTGCTAGGGCTTCTCCATACACAGATACAGTTCATGGTGGTGACAAGGGGAGCAGCAACAAGCTGTTACAGCACCCTAGATGGTGACTAGGGCTGCTCCAGTAGACCCGATGGTGACTAGGGCTTCTCCAACAGGCCCAGTGGCAACAGCAGTACCCTCGGTGGTGGTCTAGGGTAACAGCACCACCCTCAGTGGTGGTTTAAGGCTACAGCAGCAGCCTTGCAAGTAGTGACTGCTACAGCGACAGGCTGCCATAGCCTTGGTGGAAGCCAGACCACTGCTCCACCTTCGCTAGTAGTTTAGGGCAGCATCAAAAGGCTGCCCCAACCCTCGCTACTAGTCTCCATTGTTAGCAGCAGCATTCAACAAGTCGCGCGCAACACCAACAGGTCCCGGGTAGCACTTACAAGCCACGAGCAGTAGTTAACAAAATTCGGGCAACAGTTTTAGTGGTCACGGGTAGTAACAGTAGGGTTGCTACAGGTGTTTAGGGTTAGCAGCAGAAGACTACTACAAAACTTAGTAGCAATTCACCCTCCACGTGGAAAAATCATATGGTGGCAGCAGTATTATGAGATCAAATTTTCTTCTTTCATGCACAAACTCAGACATCTCAATTAGAGGATGAATTACTAATGCTTTGGGGGTTTTGTCCTTTAAAGGTTTCCCCATGAAAAATCATGTATTCAATTGTGTGATGCTTGATTGACTACTGTACTTGTCTTACTATTGTTTACTTTTCAAGTTCTATCTCTATTACAGTCTGCAATTTTTAAGAATGACATGCACATGTTAAAATTCAACAAGGGAGTGTCATGTATGCAGGCTAAAAAAGGCCTTGTATGGTCTGAAGCAAACCCCCAGGGCTTGGTACTCGAGGATTGATTGTTATTTGCTTTTTCGATTGGGTTTTAGAAGAGTGAAGCTGATCCCAACCTATATTGCATTGTGGTTGGAGGTGCTGAGGCCTACTATTGTGACAATCATAGTTGCATCAGGCTCTCTGAGAATCCAGTGTTTCATGACAAATGAAAGCACATTGAGAACAAATAACACTTCATCAAAGACTATGTTCAGAGAGAAGTTGAAGAGTTGCAGTACATTTCTACTGATGAGCAGGTGGCAGATATTCATTTCAGAGCCAAAATGGGAGTGGTGAAAAACACTTTCCTCAATAAGAGGGAGTGTTGAAATTTTACCTAAGAAGAGTTTGTCCATTCATGCCTTGGGGAGGACAAGCATACTTTAAAAAGTGGTCCCTAGCTTATTTAAAAGGTGAGAATGACTTTATTTTATAACGTGACATTTTTAATGTAAGTTTGAGTTATAATGATTTTAAAGTGACTTTATGAGATTAAAAGGTGGGTGTGCATTAAATTCCCATTTAATATTTAAAAAGTATTTTTTAATGAGGAAATGAGATGGGCCCTAGATCTCAATTAGTTGGCTTTTCATTAAGCCATTGATTTGGAGTTGGAAGTCTAAGCCATTGATTTGGAGTTGGAAGTTACTCAAACAAAATAGGCTTGGGAAAGGCAAACCTAATTCATTGTTCACATTCCAAAGAGAGAATTTTCAGAGAGAGGAGCAAGAGACAAGAGAAAAACCCTAGATAGAAAACCCTTGCACAAATTCCAAGAAACAGGAAGAGAAAGGAGGGCACAAATTTCTAGACAATTGTACCAGCAAAATGGCACAATTTTCAATGCAACCATATAGCAATTAATGTTGACCATACAGGTTTGTACAACACATAAATTGAGGTGAAAGCAAGCACGGTTTTCAAGGCAGATTCTGGAATCCGTACCACACAATTTTCAAGGCAAGTACTAGCATTTATTGATGTCCATACAGCAGACGTACAGGCACAGATTTCGAGGCAACATGCAGGAACAGAAATCAAGGCGTTACACAATTTTCAAGGCAAGTACTAGCATTTATTGATGTCCATACAGCAGACGTACAGGCACAGATTTCGAGGCAACATGCAGGCACAGAAATCAAGGCGTCCGTACAATCACATGTGGCAGAAATTGAGGAATCCATACAGCAGTTTGTCAGTCTGTTTTTGGCACAGTTTTAGAGATGAAAATGAACTAAGTACTGTTGTATTTTGTCGAGTGAAATTGTCTTTAAAGAACTAAAAATCTCTCTGAGGAACAGGTTTTCCCTTTGGGGTTTTTCGCGGACCATTTTGGTCAAAAATCCAAGTCTTCAATTGTCATGTGTGTTGGTTGAATTAGTTTTCTGAGTAAAAAAAGTAGGGCTGTCATAAATTTTCAGAGTTGAAAAAAAGTTGAAAATGTATCTCATGTGTTTCTAGTTTACAGTAGAATTTTGATTTTTAAATCTACATGCATATTGGAATTTGGGCATTAAATCATATGCAGTGACTGAAACTGAAACCAGGTTGGGGTTACCAAAAAATTTCATCAACTAGCTTGATTATCACTAGAAATAAGACCGACCTAAGTTTTTGTTCATGCAGACAACCTTCTTAGACTAGCAAAGAAATGCAGGCTACCTTATTTAAGAAATGCAGATATGACGTCATTTTTCATCAGCAGTATACACTGTACAGGAGTTGACACCAAAGAAGTGAGTGAAAGCATCAGAATGTTCTCTTGGCTAAGAGTAAAGAACGATGCATTTTGGTAAACTGCTAGGTTCATAAAGTTCCAAAACACATCTTCATTGACATGAATTACCTACTACACGAGAGAGTTCAGCCAAAGTATCAACTGAATCTCAGAATCAGCTTAAGAAAGGTTCACTAAGGTTATAGTAAAAATAACATCATAGAACAATATATGATCAGAGTATCATTTCACCTACAAAACTAAAATTTAAGTCTCAGGTCTGGATAAGTAACTTAAGTAGATCCTGCAAAACGGTTATAATCATTTTACCCAAGAGGACTCTGTTTTATTGGATTGATAGCAACAAAAGCAAACAACAGAGAAAACGATGGAGATAACTGAAAGAAGAATCTGGGCCCAATATGAAACGAGATAAAGAAATCGCGCAAGAGATATTTGAGACAAAAGTTAAAACAACCCAAGTCTGCTACCGATATATTGTGTTACTAAGATCCTTAGGAACATATAATATTAGGAACTTTAATAATACTGACGTTCCAAGGTTATCAAAATGCATGTGCAAAGCTAAAAGTGTAAATAACTTGAGGTTAGTAACGTTTACTAGAATATGTTGTGTAAATATAACTGAATCAGATACAAGAAAAATATTAGATGAGCCCGACGGAAACAGGTGAAGGGGATAATCTTCTGCCCTTATTTCCCCACTTGTAAGAACAGTAAGAAAAATTGAAGCATATGGTTTTCAAAATTCAAGCTTTCGACAAACAGAAGAAAACCCTTTAACTTTTGAGTATGATCTGCGACTTGATTTTCTTGGAGCTCCCATACAAACATTATTCACGTTCCTAATGATCTGTTTTGGAGGGGTGCGTAGTACATTGTGCTCAAACTCACTACATGAAGCATCCTCAATTTTGCTATAGTTACAATTGAAGTTATCTTTATGTTGCTCTGGAATTATTACATTACCTCCATACATTACCTCCTCATGCAAAACACTCAAAATCCTATTACTACTGTCACCTGAATCATTTTTAAATTGCACATCTGCAGAAAAAGGAACACACGATACAAGCAACTTTGAGTTTGAAGGAAGAACTAAGATATCAAAAGAATGATTGGGACCATTGAGGCATGGACCTGAAAAAAAAGGAAAATATTGAGGATGACAGGGCTGCTTACCCGCAGAAGGCCGTACAGTGCTGGAATTGCCATGGGGACTTTTGGTAGGGGTTGCAACGCTATCTGGAATCCTAAGCAATTGCCTTTTACTTATTTTCTTTGTAGTCGTGGTGAGCTCTGGAATTGTTACATTACCTCCATACATTACCTCCTCATGCAAAACACTCAAAATCCTATTATTACTGTCACCTGAATCATTTTTAAATTGCACATCTGCGGAAAAAGGAACACGCGATACATGCAACTATGAGTTTGAAGAAAGAACTAAGATATCAAAAGAATGATTAGGACCACTGTGGCATATACCAGCCGAAAAAGGAAAATATTAAGGATGACAGGGCTGCTTACCCGCAGAAGGCCGTTCACTACTGCAATTGCCATGCAGACTTTTTGTAGGGGTTGCAACGCTATCTGGAATCCTAAACAATTGCCTTTTACTTATTTTCTTTGGAGTCGTGGTGAGCTCTTTAGAGATGTCGGGTTGCAATAGACGATGTGTACATGTCAGAGAAGGAGGCGTATGAGAACCTGTTGAATCTGATTTATACGAGGAAAGCCCCCTCGGGATAAAATCCATAAGATGACTGCTGGTGTCAATGCTCAAATTCGTTTCAGCAGCAGTTGTCAGAATTTCTGAACAAGGACACACAGATGTACTTGTAAGCCCGAGTGTGGTTTCCTGCTGTAGGGTTGAAGAAGTGGTCAGTTGGTCATCCATAGATTCACTTATGTTGCTGCTGTGAGTTGGAGATCCCATTGAAATCTTCCTTAGGAACCTGGCAGTAGAACCAGTATTCAATCCTCCAATCAAAAATGCAAATATAAACAAATCTATATACAATATTCTTATAAGCACGCTTTTATAAAATTCAAGCGATACCCTTTTCTTAACATACCCATGTTACCAGAAACAGGAAACGGGAACAGAACATTAAACGGGGCTTAAGAGTTTCCACTTTCCAGGGATAAGAAAGGTGAACCCACACGCCCTCCCAGTGTATTGTGATTTGCCGGAATATAAACGAGAGGGGAAATGGAAACAGGGTGAGAAAACAAAAACAATCCTATTGTTTTCATCCTTTTCTGAAACGATCCAATTTAGAATACATTACAGACCTGACTCATATAGAGAAAATTTACAATCCTATATGCAGAATCCAAGCACTAGCTAATTTTACAGGCATTGAGAACTTCACCCAATTTGTCTTCAGAACGCAGATAAATTTTAGATAGGATATAGCTAACCAAGTTGCATTTACAGCAGACAAACAAATTATTTTCGCAAACTAACAAGTTTAGACCATACATACCTCTGTGTAATACCCTCCTCAGATCACCCAAGAAAATAGTTCCCGAGAAGAAGAATTGAGATCGCCTTAAAATTGATGAAAATGGAACGAAAAATAGCTTCGCTTAGCAAATAAATAGAGAAATACAGATAACATTACAGTGACAGAGCTTTTCAGAGGCGATTTGTGTAACAATTGTCCGAATTATATAAAATTCGAAGGGTCAGGACGCCTGAAAAACGGGATGCGAAAAATCTGTCCGGGTAATTTCACGGGAATTCTGAACCCTCGTCCTGACCAATAACAGAGGGTCTAGGGTTTTGGGGATCATTCAAATCTTTATTTAATGGTTCCAACGGATACTTTCTTCGTAACGGTCATAAAAGTATGCCAGGTCAGCTGTTTTCTTGCCATTTCAGAATGGTATCCGAGGATAAAATTAAATGTCATCCAGTGGTCAAATTTGAACCCGTCCCAGCCCTTCAAGGGGTTTAGCCCGTCCGTGAAGTATAAAAAAAAATTTATCCGTCAAAAAAAATTTAAATTTTTTATTTTACCCGTCCACAATGAAGGGCTAATTTAACTTCAACATTTCAAAGGAAGGGTGAGTTTTTAATTTGCCCATCAAAATAATTTTTCAATTGCAAGTAGAGCCTAGAGGCTAGGCACTGCAAATCTGGGAAGATCAATTTATGTCCTGTCAGTAGTGGTCACCAGTCAGTGCCATGTGGTCATCTGCCCAATAATAATCTCCCATTTATTGATGTATTTATTCATGAATCTACATTAATAAACAATGTATTATTTTATAATTTATACTTGGAAAATTCCAAGTTCTGTTCCGAATCCTCTAGCTCTAGTTTCTTTGTATATCTGGGTTATTAATGGGCTATACTCTCGCTTATTAATGGGCTATACTCTGGAAGAGTGGATGACTGAAACTTCGAGTTGGAAACCATTAAATCCGTCAGATCGCATTATGTTGTCAGCAGGAACTTGGAGTTGGAAACCATTAAATCTATCAGATCGCATTATGCATAGCAACATAGCTGATTCGTGAAGTCTAGTGGTCTTCACTCAGTCTTGGTTTGGGAAGATTTGACGGCGGCGGCTTATTTGATACAGTAATTGTAATTAAGCTTGTTACGGCAACTTGGAAAGCCCAATGCATTATGCCATTGCAAATTTGCAATTCGCGAATCACCCATCACCTTCATGATTTCATGCATCCATAGACTTATAGAGTCCTGTGTAGTTGTAACTTGTGTTAATAAATTTTAATTTTCGGCTAAAAGTTACACATACTAGCCTAAAAATTAAAGACACTTTTTCATACATTTTCTTTTCAAGATTTTGTAAAACAACTGCTTGAGCAATTCGTGAGCTTCTTGAGCCGGCTAATTGCCTCAACTTTCAGAGTCTTGGACTTTTTCTTAGCTCAGGTATTTTTCTATAATGTAGTTTGTCTCTTAATATTGTTTGTCTACCAGAATCTATAAAGTTTGTTTTCCCAGAATCTATAGAGTTTGTTTTAATTGTATGAGGTTTGTTTTAGCTACATAAAACACATATCTATAACACATATATATTGTACCCGTTTCTACATATCTTCCATACAATGGATTATGGAGTTGTGAGTCCTTAAGGCTCATTTAAATGTTACCAATTGCAGCTTGCCATCATTCAGTTGAGCACAGTCCTATGATCTACCTAGATTATACTATTTTCTATTTGCAGTATAACTATTTTTAAATTCATTCTGCCCTCACTGTTTCTCATTTGAAAATGTTCTTCCCATGAACATAGTGCTTATCCAGAGGGATTAATACATAATATGGACTTATTTTCCCTACCTATGCAGGAAATCTATGCAGTGTATCCTTATATTATATTCGCGAATAATTCTGAGAAAAAGATTCTCATTAAAGCGTTTATTGGACAGAAAGATTAATATGAACTCTTAAGGGACTTCTTTTCCCGTGTATTATTTTTACCTCCTTATATTATTTACTTTTATTGAGACAGAAGGGATGGCCTTATGGTACCCTCCATTCTTTAGGGATGAAGGTAGATCATATTTTTTAGAGCGGTAGAATGGTTCTTTAAAGGACCGGAATCAACAGAAAGGAAAAGAATGGTAGCAAAATAAACGTTTCATACACTTTAGGCAGGAAATAATGTTTGCATACATGATAATTTATGAAGGCTTATATACAAAATGTTTTATTTTTGTTTACTTTTAGGTGTCATTTTGATTTTTAAAAACACTAGGAGCTGGTCTACTTAATTTACAATTTTCAATTGAAGGGTTTACTTAATTTACAATTTTCAATTGAAGTGCAATTATTTTTATAACCTTTAATCCTTGAAGGGTTGAACAGTTACATGCCCTTCCAAAAAAATTAAGACCAGCCCTTCAAATTTGACCACTGATGCCATCAACTGTTTTCTTGACGTGAGTATGCCACGCCAGCTGTTATATTTTTCCCTTTCATTATGGTATCGAAGGATAAACATCACATCTAACCATTTCCTTGCTGTATCACGAAGGTATGCAAGGAAAAAAAAATTGCAACGACAAATTAGCCTTTCTTGCAATTAAAATAGAAAGTTAAATTATTTACTAAAGCAAATAGCCTTTCTTGCAATTAAAATAGAAAGTTAAATTATTTACTGAAGCAACTCTGTGTGGCGTTTGAAATGTTCAATATGGAAATCTTGTGGCGTTTGAGGTGTTCAATATGGAAATCTTGGGAATATAAATTGTTGCACTTTCACTCCTTCTAACCAGTATACCGTTGATACCAAGGATTTCATCCTCCACGGACACGTAAATTGGTTCATAAACTAGCAATTGTACCTAGGGGTGCAATAAAAGAACGCCGTGTTGCAAGCTAAGCAAGGAGATGTGGACATATACAACAAGACATATTCTTCACATAATCGGCCATTACATTATCGGCATGTATTCTTCTCGCATCCAAATGAGAATGGATTGTTAGTTTTTGTAGTTCTTATGTTACAATCAAGTAACATTGCATAAATTTATGGATCTAGCTACTATGTTGTTGTTTATACTAAAGATTGTCAAATTCCAATATATTAATAAAATCTGGGTTTTGTATTTTTCATATGCCAACCATTATCTATCCACCCTTGAAAATTTATTACCTAATAATTGCACTTGGAAAGCTGAGGTATATAGACCATGCATGTATTGCTAACAAAAGTTGTGAAGTAAGTGTATAACTAAGACATTTATAAAAACCCCTCATATAGCTCTATACCAAATAATATTGAACTTGACAAAAAGAAAAGAACAAAGGAGGGATAAGATACATACTCTTTATACTCTTCGTAGCAAAGTAATGAATAGGACCATGTTAGCTGAATTATTCAATAAAAGAGAGTTATTCAAAAAAAATACCATAAAATACTTTGTTTTAATTGAGTTTGGTTTAGAAAGAAATCATCAAAGAGCTTCAGAGGCCCGCCTATGCTACAAAGCAACTTATTAACATTATATTACAACTTTCATTACTCCACATCTTATTCACACTACATTGTAGTCAAAATGATATAGAGTAAATACAAAATAATATGATAATGACAAAGGCTTTTATTTTGATTTAACCTATTTAACATTATATTACAACTTTCATCACTCCACATCTTATTTACACTACATTGTAGTTGAAGTGATGCACAGTAAATTAAACAAAAATATTAATATCCACATCTAATTTTTTTTATTTGATGTAAATATTAATATTTTTTTAAGTGATCTTTTTATTTATAAAAATATAATAAAAATAAAAAAAATAAAAAAAAATTTAATTCAGTTATGGGTTCAACTATGGAGTAAGCACAAGAAGAAGCTCTGAAAAAGTTATATTGTTTTTTGTATTTGCAATGTATGATATTTTTTGTTGACATTTTGAACACTACAAAGTGGAAATTTATTTATTTTTATTTTAAAATATACATTTAATTAATTTTTACTTTAAATTTTTTTAAAATTTATAAGAATTTAATAAAAATTTATAATTTTACTTGATTGATAAGAATTTTGGTTATATTAATATATTATTAAAAGAAATTAAACAATTATTTTAAAAACTAATAATTAAAATAATAATTTTTTTGTATAGGTTCAAATTACAGCTAACATCATTAAAAAATATATGAAAAATCCAATATACAATTTGCTTACAAAACAATAGCAACCAACCAAATTTAATTTGATTTGTAATAACAAGCGTAATCATGATAAAATTAATCCATTAATATTATATTTTAGATTTTAGTTTAAAGAATTAATATGAAAATCAATTATCTTTAATGGTAAATCATTTCAGCAAGATAATGTCTTTTGGTTGGACCAGCACCGTTGAATAAAAATGTGGATTTTTTTAGCTTTATGCTTTTGCTTTTTAATTTTATGTTCTCTACTTTTAGGTTTATACAACACTTTGAACTTTTGGTGGCATGCCCCACATCACTAATCAATATATACATTGCCCAGCACTAATTTTTGTAATACTTTCCTCTAAGTAATGAGATGTGCCGTTAAGAGTAATAGAATTTCATCTCCACATTTGAAACAAAACTGCCCAGTGTTATTCATACACCCAACAATATAACCTTTGAAAATAGCAAACTCTCCAAAGCCAAATCAAACACGGGTATCTTAATATGCAAGTAATCAATTGCTAACAACTACTTTTGTTCAATATTTCAACCTAAACAAAACTAAACTAATATATAAATAATTAACATATCTATAAAATATTAAATAAATCTGTGACTAAATAAATATGCCAAGTCACTTGGTCATTTTCATACGGTTGATCATTGAGAGCTATTTGGAGAGTGACGCCAACTTAAGTGCCAAGAGAACAAACAAGTTGTAGTATGGACATGAAAGACTTCCAATAAGAGTCGTAACATTGTATACTAAGTTGCGGCTAATTGATTCAACAACGATTGGAAGTTGTTAATGTGTGGAGTCGACAATAACTAACTCTTCCTCACATTCTTAACTGCAATAATTTTCTTCATAGAAATAACCTTCTTCTCATCTCCACTCTTACATTCCTATAGAGTGTGCAACAATGCAAAGCATACTGTGAGGTTTTCACATTGCTGATGACGACTACTTAAGGCCAAGCAAGATAATAGATAATTTTCTAATTTCTACCTATTTGAAGAACTGGTTATCTTTTAGATGACCAGGATTGTGACTAACTGAGATTAGGTTTATGTTTTTATTATTTTTATTTATATAAATATATTTTTTTTCCGATTTGCCTTCTTCTAATCAATTTCGCGTAGTTTAGTCCCTCGGCTAGCGGTCTGGGATATTGAAAGAAGAAATTTAAAACATTTGGCAGTCCCTGGGCTAGGCGTCTAATATTTTGAAAGACGAAATCCATAACATTTGGCAGTCCTTGGGCTAGGCGTCTGGGAAAGCCTGCCCACTTCGATTCTAGTGTTGATTTGTTTGACAATACGTGGATGACATGGGAGCGATTTTACCTGTTGAAAAGGCCACGCGTCGACGACCTTCTGCGAGAATTGGCGACATCAAGGTCGTATGAAGTTGTGGTGTTCAGTGCGGCGGTTGAGGAATACGTAGACGCTGTGGTTGATAAACTGCTTCTAGGGCTACCAGAAAGTATTGTTGATAATTTCATTCCCCCAACCCACTGCTTGGGCAGGGACTCTTGCACCTACTCTTTGCGTAATTTTGTCGTTTCCTGCCCTATTATGCAGTCTGCATCCTGTTATATGGCGAAGAATCCATCCCAAATGAGGATTTCTAGCGTTCTAGACATTTAAGAAGCTTTGCTCAAGAATTGGTGGGTTTTTCGTTAACGATTCTTAGTATTCAAAAGAATTTGGTTCAATCTTGCAGCGATTTGTCCGAGGTTTGTCAAAGTTATTATAGAGTTTAAAACAGTTTCGCTTGTTATGTGAAATGAACCTGAACTCACATATTTGAGTATTATTTTGCATACTACCTATGTCAAAGGCAGACAGGTGGACTTTTATAAACTCTAGTGGATATCTTTTCTGTGCGCTATGGCCAAGCTCAGGTCACGGGAAGTAGAAGTGGCTTCGGTTGTGGAGGAAACCCTAAGACTTGCGCATTCTGACAGTCAGCGGCCGTCGAAGAAAGGGCAGTGGAGATATTTTGACTCCCGCCAGCGGTTCCGTAACAGGACCTGTCAGGAGAAGTGCGAGACCTAATGCTAGTGTAAATCCTGTACCGTTCACTCCAGATAGCAATGTTGAGCAGGAGTCGCCTTCAACTACAATAGTAAACAATGGCGGCGATGGAACTATGGTCGATGGAAAAGATTCTTCTGTCAAGAAGGATAATGAAGGAAGTTCGAGGAGAGGTAGGGGCAAAGGAAAAGGAATTAGCAAAGGTCGAGGAAATGGAAAGGGTAAGCACCATTTCTGTGACAGTAGAGAAGCATCTTATTATGATGTTTATGTTTTTGTTTGTCTTTTAACCTCTTTCGAGATTATACCTGGTCTACGGGATCACGCTCTCAGAATCATAATTGAAATTTCAGTTTAATCAATATATATAATCAAAGATTCTACTGGTTTTTATGCCTTTTCTTACTTTTAAACACCTCCTGAATTTACCTGGTCTATGGTCTTTGATATTAAAATTAAAAATCGAATTTAATAAGAATATAGTCAAATATGAGTTTAGTAAGAATCTTATTACATATTTGATGAATGATGTTGATAATGCTATGCTTACGCTGGTTTTCACCATTACTTGAGGCCGACCTGGTCTAGCGCGAGGCGTGGAAAGGCGATCTTGAGCGATATGACCACGGCCGTAACAAAGACCAGCGCTGCAAAGAAATCGAACCAGAGGCCCACAACCACGATCGTGTCGCTATCGGAGTGCGAATATGCTAGCCGCTTCTCCGCCTAAAGCACCTTCAAGTACCACCAGAAATACGGCACCGATATGACCACGAAGGGCGGCAGAAGCACCTGGAGCGACTTGAACCTCCGACCTCCAAGTCCTCTGTGGTGCAAGATTGTCGTCGCTGTGGCCGTGTCCGTGCCCGTGGCGTCGCCCAGGGAAGCGAAGCTGTCGATCCTGCCCTTGATCGTCGGGCAACGAGATAACAAGGAGGGCGCCTGGGCGAGGCCTCCAGCCATGGTAGCTGAGTCGACGTGGCAGTGTGGGGCAATGGAATATCTGATCTTCCAATCCAATCTGGTCTTCCAATCCATGAAGCGAACAACCATCTATCCAGAGACCCATTGGGCATGAATTCGTAGACCAGAATACGATGCGGCCCTTCCACACAGAGACCACGCAAGCTCACAAATTTGAATGATTGAGGGATGATATGTGGCGATTTCTGCACAAAACTCCCGCAGTCCAAGCCCAAAACGATTTCTGCCAAAATGATTTCGTGCAGGAAACCGCCTAAGAAGACCCCGTGAGCAATGCTGCGCGCTTCAATTCAAATGCCTCTCATCAACGGCTAATAAGTCTCGATCCGCTACGCCCCCATCTTTTCCACGTGGGCCGTCAATGACGCTTTATCAACGGTTGCGATCAAATCGACGAGGATTGCCCAATTTTCATTGAGAAAATTGTCTTACCGAGTTTGAATCAACGATGGCAAATCACTGAATCGTCAGACGATATATATCGACGGTTTAAAAAAAAATCGCAATAACTGCGAGGAGTCTCTCCCATTTGGTAACGCCTTACGGCGTAATTATATTGCTGCTCCATACGTTTTAGAGGAAGGATTGCTTGTCTGCATCGGGCAAGGAAGGCAACATGGTCAACATATCACCAACCGTTAAGGTTTAGAAGAAAATTTGTTTGTGAACAAAATGAGAAGTAAAATTATTTACATAGTTTGAGTATTATGACTTTAAATGGGAAGTAAAATTATTTACATAGTTTGAGTATCATGGATTTTGATTTTTAAGGAAATTTTATTATTAAAAAAATGGACACTTTTGGGGTATACCGATTATGTAATTTTGGCATCTTATATTAGCTATTTAAAAAAATATGATCAGGTTTTAGAAACAAAAAATATATAAATTATATATAGACTTAAATAAAATACAAAAAAACTTAAACTAGTATAGATCCATTTTAAACCCAAGAGGGATCTAAATGGTAAAACAAGTACATCTCAAGAAATTGGATCTCTCTCGTGTTTGATATATCTGGGTTTAAAATGGATCTATGCTAGTGTAATATTTAGACTACATGTTTCAACAGAACTTCCCAAAAAAATCTTTGTTATAAATTTAGAAAATTATTATAAATGGACAAATTAATCATAAACTTAATGTAATTGGAATAAAAAAACTAAAATTTATATAGTTTTGTAAAATAGAATTTAATTTTGTTTTAATCTCTTTTTATTCTTAATAAACTTTAAAAATAATTAGTAAAGAAGTATTTAGCATAAATGGTACAATGACATAATTTAGTTTGAGATTTTTGTTTCTCGTATTTAAGGGAGTTACTTTTAGTAATAAACTTATTGAGATTATCAACCTTTCCATGGATAAATTATGGGATAGGTAGTGGACAATTTAGTAATTTGAGATTTTGATTTCATTAGTGATGTCTTGTAATTCAAAACTTTTCTTTAAAATTGGTTGCTTTCTTCTTCTTTTTTCTTCGAGATTTATTTATCATTGTGTGTTGATATTACATAACAACATGATGCAAAGATGTCTTCAACACTTTAAGCCATATGGAAGTAACGTTGGTGTGATGGAATGAAGGTATTGCATGCAGTTTAAGGACAGAGAATTGAAAGGCACAACACGTGCAATTTAAGGATAGAGGAAGGAAAGGTACAATAGGATATGGAGAAGCGCTTAACAAATCATGATGTCAATGGAAGCATGACAGAGGTTGAGCATAGGAGCACATAAAATTTAAGGGAAAGAACATATGTGTATGAAGTGCAATAAGGAGTGTGCATGAATACTATGTCAAGGAAAGCATGACAAGGAATGACATGATCACACATTGAAGGTCACTAAAAGGCCACATTAGAAGTCGAATAGTCAAGTGGTGCACTAAAAAGTTCAAGAAGAAGACAAAGGGACTAAGAAGGTGGTGAAGCGAGTGTGCATGGTGAATACTATGACAAGGAATGACATGACCACACATTGAAGGTCACTAAAAGGTCACATCAGAAGTTGAATAGTCAAGTGGCACACTAAAAATTTCAAGAAGAAGACAAAGTGCCTAAGAAGGTGGTGAAGTGTTGTGGAGGGAGTTGAATAGTGCATTGAGGGGAATAAATAAGATGGTAGAGATTATGAATAGTTGGCTAATTGTTTTAGAGTTGTTAGAGTCTCTATTGTAAACCAAAGTAGTAGAGCACCGAAAGCACAGAATTGTATCAGGTAACTTATTATTATTGATGAGAATGAGTTGACCTTTTCCTTGATATCTATGAATGCAGTTCTTCGTGTTGTCTCGATTTGTGAGAACAATTGAAATTGCATAACATGCTCTATTCTGACTAGTTTGTTGCATATCAATGCACATTGAGAGATGATGCATTGAAGACAATACCACACCCTTGATTGCTCTAGGAGAGAGCGTTGAGTGAGAATAAGTGCTCAAATGAGATCACAAAGTTTGTGAGTGAATAAATGGTAGGAAGAGGTAGAAGAACAACAATTAATACAGAACTATATATGCTAAGAAGAAGGATAAAAGAGTTAAGTAGCAGAGAAAAAACTAGAAAAGACAAAGAGTATAGCTAAAAATAAAAGAAGAAAAAGATGAAATCAAAGATGGAGATGTCATAAGGAAACTTGTGAGGTTCTTGAAGAACAAGATTGAAGTTCCCTATTGTGAAGGATGTCTACAAGAAGAATGAGTAGATTGGCCTAGTGAAATGGATAAATACATTGAGTTCAAAATAATGGAAGGCTTTAAGAGGATGAAATATTCAAGTATGAAGTTCAAAGGAAATGCCACAATTTGGTGGGATTTTGTGCATCATGCATAGACTCTAAAGGGTAAATAGAAGATTCACAATTAGATCAAGGCAATCATGACCTTACAATAAATCCTTTCCACCATGGATTACAAACAAGAATTATTCGAGCATTTATAGATTTTGAGACAAAAGCAAAAAATTGATACAAAAGTAGATCGAAGAATTTGATAAGATCACAATTTGAGTTAGACATGAGGGGGGGGAGACCGATGTGTTTCAAGGTATGTCAATGGGTTGAAATTCATAGTTTGGGATGAGATTATATGATACAAAATCTAATCAATAAAATCATCCCATGTACCTCCCAAGGAAACAATGTATCTCTTAGCTTTGGAACTAGAATCAAGGTAGGTAAGACTTTTCATTATCATAGTAAAATGGTGGAAACTTTAGCAAAGGAGCACCTGGCATCACTTAATTATTCATATTATTTTTCCTACCTCCTTTTTTCCCCTCTTGAGGACTCATAGTTCCTTTGTGCTCGTTTGCAACCTTTTGGTCTTTTTAAGTATTATATTTCATGTACATTTTTACATACCAAAATGCACCATGATAATGTTTAACCACATCATGATTAGCCAATGTACCAAGACATAACATGCTAAAGATCCAAACATAGCCTATTTTTCTAGCCATGCAATCATCATATATACTTGTATGTCCAACTATAATCCAAATATACCACTCTAGATCCTATCTTCCCTGAAGAGTCCCATTGGGTCAGTGATATCCTTATAAGGATCTCCCCTCAGTCCAATTCTCAATTTGTTAGACCAAATCCCTCACCCTTGTAGAAACTAGAAATGAAAAGGGCAGGCTTTCAAGACTAGCTATATGCACACAACTATTACAAAATGTTCTTCTACGGAGGCTCTAAATGAAATCTAGGGGTGGTAGGTGTAGGGGGGATTTTGTTGGATCCTAAGGGGATAATAGTGAAGTTGTTTGCATGGGGACTTGGACTAGTATCTAACAAAGAAGCATAATGGTATGCCTAGATGTTGGGAGCGAAGTTAGTAGTCTTTCTCAACATTTAAAAGTGATTGTCCTAGGAGATTATTTGTTGTTTATTAGATCTGTGCGAAAGGGATTGATCAACAACAAGGAAATTAAAGGGAAATTACAAAAAAGAACTATTAAAAACCTTAAGAGGATAAAGGAACCCAGCCTAATGCACATAATGAGAAATAGCGAGCAAGTAGATAGATTGTAAAACCAAGCAACAACATTGGGTCAAGGTGTTTGTGTGGAAAAGGATGGTCATCCACACCGAAGGTGGATACCATAAGTTATTTGATAATGGATTTGAGCATCCCGATGGCATTTATAAAGGTTGGTGCTTCCAATGCAATCAACAAACATTTAGGTTGCATGGATGGTATCCCACATAACTCATCAGTTATTGGAAATTCATGTGCATTCACTCGCCTGTGCATATCCCTGAATTTGCATAGACTAGGATTAACGGAGTTTGGGTTTGATTCGTGAGAGGCTTGTGGTATATATCTAACCATAGATATTCCCAAAGAGACACACCCCTCCTAGGCATGAGTTTATGCCAATTCTATCACTAGCCTTGTTTCAGTTGCAAAGGTTCCTTTCTCACCCTAGAGGGAAGCTTCATTCTATCGTGTTTTTAAGGTCGCATGCTCATATTTGTTAGGACATGTTAAGGTAACAACACCTTTCTTCCGTTTGGCATAGGTTTCATGCTTTCCTTGTTTTTTCTAGCTCGTGCATATTCTTGAATAGCCATGTCATCCTGGAGTACTTCAAAACCTTATGGAATTGAGAATGCAATTCGAGACCTAAAAAAGACAATGTGGCATTTCCCATCATAGTTGGAAGGCATCATTGAGGAAATTATTCAAACTTCTTATAGCACTTCACTGTTGAAAATCAAAATAGATGATATGGAGGGAAATATTAGAGGGCGGGGGGGAGAGGTGGACAAATTGGTTGTGGATGTAGCAGAGTTGTGCATTCTCCTTCAGTACAATTCCATTCATGCATCAAGAGCTCCGTAGGAATACTCTATACTCTAGCAAAAAATATATATAATTGAACTAGATTCCACCAAGAAAGGCAGTTGAAGCCTAGCCTCGTGTTAAAATTTTAGACTAAATCTCTTCTTTTTGTTTTTATGTATTTATTTTGTACTGTAGTGTTACTGGCATTGTATTTTTATGGTTGCTTCTCACAGCATTTTAATATAAATATTTTATTCATTCTTTTTATTAATAAATCTATAATCCAAAGGTCAAACCTTGGGTATTATAGTAATGGTATACCTATTGATGCTTACCACTTGTTGTTATAATGAGCATGGTAGTATAAAAAGAGTGTGGTGCATGAAGGGAGAAGGAATATCTACAACATCATTGAGGATGATAACGGATTCAAGTTGTTTCTATTGAAATATGAAGAGCCAAAAAAGTGATGTTAGAATAATGAAATCAAATGAATGTTATTCATTGGTGCCAAGGAAAGTTGCAAAGCATGACAAGACAACAAACCATAGCATCGAGAAGGAGATAATGATGAAAGTTGGAAGATGTTTGTAGAAGGGTACAATGACATAGGCCATAAAGAATTGCCAAAAGTATCACCACCAAAGAAGAGCATAGCACATGATATTGATGTGATTCCATGTGCAACATTTATAAATCAATCAAAACATAGGACAAGTTTGATGGAAAGTACAAAGTTGAATTACCGAGTTGGAGAGTCATTGTTGAATGAATTGATTGGAGGAAGTATGAATCCACTCACAATTCCTACATTGATCACACGAAAGAAGGTTGGATCATGAAGGATATGTACACACTCTAGAGTTTTGAATGAGATCATAATTAGGTATAGGTTTCCATTACCAAGGATGGACAATCTAATGTACAATTTGAGTGGTGTCAAATACTTCACAAACATTATTTAGAAGAGTGGTTACTACTCTATTCAAATTGGAGAGGGTGAAAAGTGGGAAACTACATTCATGATCAAGGATGCATTGTCTTAGTTGTTATTTACACCTTTTTCAATAACCAATACACTAAACATGTTCATGCAACTAATGCGCCAACGAGTATTTCTGACCATGCATAAGTAATTATGTGGTCATCTATTTGTAAGGCAATTTGATTTTCAATAGGATGTTATAAGAGGATTTGTAGCATATAAGTGTGGTGTTTGAATCCTTGAGAAAAACCCCATTATGCACTTGAAGAAATGTGAAATATTTGAGGAACGGGTGAACCTTGGGTTTGTGTTGTCCAAGTATGGGTTGTGCATGAATCCAAAGAAATTGAAGGAAATTATAAATTGACCTATGCCTTGCAATATCATAAAAGTGAGAAGTTTCCATGGAAGTGCTAAAAGTATTAAAGGAATTTTGGGGTTTAAAATGGACCTCCTAAAAATAATAAAATAACGGTTAAAATAATAATACAAGAGTTGTAAATTTTTAAAGAAAAGGAAAAAAAATACCTTTTTTCTAACGTATTTTCAACTTATCTCGTTGTAGGTTTACTCAAAATTTAAGTGTAAGGACACGTTGGATGCAGAATTAAATTACACATCCAATGAGTACCCACTCATACTAGTTTTGATAGAACCCTGATATGAAAAAAATAGAAATGCTTATCTGAACAAAATGCATTCCGATGAAGGATATTATGTATTTCAAGTTTTTTCCTATTATAGGTCTATTAAAATTATGTGGATTGGGTACTCATTAGATACGGATATTAATTTTGCATCAAATGAATGCTCAATCTCAAAATTTGAGTAAACCTATGAGGAGACAAGTTGAAAATACAATATAAAAAATTTGGTTTTTTCCCTTTCCCTCCAAAACTATTTACCCTATGGTTGACATCATCATCTTGTAACGTTGATTTTGATAGTACAATTTTTGCTTTGAGTCCCATTTTTACCTTGAAATTCCTTTAATCAAGTTCATTAAAGTTTTGAAGCATATTTGCATCAATGATTGAATGGATAAAAGCTAGAGGATCCAATGTAGTGCAATGATGCAATAAGGTCTTTGAGATGTTAAAGAAGAAAATAAAAGACTTGTCGCCTATATCGACATTTGTAGACTTCAACAACATGTTTTAGGTTCATTGTGATTCAATCACAATAGTTATTGACATAACGTTGAGTCAAGAAGGGAGGTTGATATATTTTTAGCGAGAACTTGAATGAAGCAAAACAATTTTCATACTTACCATTTGAAGTTTTATTATATGGTGTAGGCATTCAAGCATTTAAGACACCATTTGTTTCCGATGGAGTTTCACTTATACACAAACCATCGAATATTGAATTCCATCACTACAAGGAAAACAAATTATAATGGAGGTTTTTGTCAAACCTCCCAAAAAAGACTCTCCTTTGTTTGTTTGTAGCATAGTTAGTAGCGGATGCGAGTAGGTAGAATATCTAGCAGAGGTTTTATTATCGATGCTCTTAAATGAAACACACACCAATGCACTATTGTAAAATAAGCATCAATGCATAACCATATTACATGTATCGACGTCAAACTATTTCAGAATCAAATAAAAAAAATATGGTTTTTTTTTATTTTTATTTTTTATGCATAAACTTTCTGGTGTGTTTAAGCTTGCATAACATAATGAGGGATTACAATGTGAAACACACTGACTCTTGCCAAATACTTTTGAAAAAATACATTTGTTTATTAAAAAATGTATATATCTAAATGAGGAACTATATATGTACAAATGCACAAGTGCTCAATAATCCGTGTTGTAGAGCTTTTCTTATTGATGCTTTTAAATGAAACAAACACAACAGTGTGCTGGTATGTAATAAACCCCGGTGCGTAACAATACTAAACACACCAGATGAAAAATATCTCATCCTCGAATAAGAAAATATGTTTATTTTTTATATCCATGTAAACTTTTCAGTGCATCCATGTTGAAATAGTGCACCGAGACATTATGACATGAAATGCAACAACTCCCGTCAATTTTTTTTGAAAAATATACAGTTTTGTATATATAACAGCACACCAGTGCGCAATAACTTATGGGGAGCACTTGTGCATCACAAACTATGGATCACGGAAGTGTCATAAAATATATAATAACAAAATAAACCAACAATTGTTTTCTTAATATTTCAACAACCAATGTGTTTCACATAACGAAACACATTGATGCATATATGTATATTGCATACTAGCAGTTTCGTCAATGGACAAAAACCTAGTTTGATATTTTTTTTTAATTTCCATCCCATGTGTGCCATTATCAGTTAACCACATTGGGGTGACTTGACCAATTGTGCATTGTGCTAGGGATTTTTAATAACATATCGGTGCACCTGTAATAGAAAAGCACCCACTGTGAGCAATGTATTCTCAAACACACAAGAGTAGGGTAGAATAACAAAACCACTAATCAGTAATTTCATTATTACAATTCATTTCATTGCTTGAGAGTAATTTGCACCGAGGCATATTGACATTGTACACCCATCTTGTCATTAGTGGTTCTTAGTTATTAGCTTACTTGAGCTATTTGAATTTTTTTTTATTGGCTTGATTTTATTCCTCATCTTCATTTTCCATCTACAAACATAAAAATAAAGTGTAATGAGTATATCTACGTTTAGAATATAATATACATTATTGTGTAAAACAAAAGGCATGCTAGAGAAATAATTGATCCATAAAAAATGCACATTTTTCAAAATCATTCCTCATGCCATCTCTCAATAACTCTTCTATTGGCTCCACTCCATACTTTGTTTCCTATAAGTTTTATACGCCTTGACAAAATCATTAATATAATTAAAATATAAAGTTTTATTGTTGTTTCATTAATTATAAAACGATGGAAGTTACTAAACATATAAATACTTACAATTGCATAATTAGCTTTTGACACCGCCACATTTATTCATCTACTTAACCCAATGCTAATTATAAATTCTTCAAATGGCTCTTCTTTGTACATTAGCACCTATTATAAGGCATCCAAGGACAAATGTAAATTATAATATAAATATCAAAACAAATATGGAATTTTAAGTAAGAAACACAAGTTAGACTCACTAACTATGTGATCAACCCTTTTCTTCCTTGTCATCCTTGCCTTTGTGCGGAATGGGTTCCATTTCCTTTTTTTTTTGCAACAAAACAAATAAAAAATAGTATTTCGTGCAAAAGTTAAATTAAATGTACACACAAGAAAAAACCAATGATTACATATCTTTGATGCACGTTGTTGTTAAGATGGCTCATCCCACGATGCAATTATGTTCATTTATTTGACCATCTCCTTGTAGAATTTTTTGGACATCTCCATCGACATGTTTCATATATGACCTCGTTCGTCCTTTGGAATTTTCATAATCTTCCTGAAAAATGAAAAGCACAATATTTTTTTTTCATATTGATATGAATGTAAATATAGTCAGAATATTAATTACATAACTTTTTGTAGTAGAATATACATATTATAGAAAAACATGTTTGTGAAAAATACTAATTTTTTTTTGTTGATGCATGATTTTTATATTGAAAGTCTAACAATTCACATTGACCATTACTCTAGAAATGCTTGTTGTAGTTTAAATATAACGTGATTCTTAGAGTCGCTGCATTTATTTTTGTACTATAAGTGGAAACTATGTTTATATGTTCTTTCCATTATATCCCTCCTAGTTTTATAAAATCTTTTCACCTTTTCTACCTTTTCAACCTTTTTCCGAGCATTGTCTTATTTTGTTCAGAGTTTGGTTGGAAATCTTTAAAAATAATAGAATTACATATATATTAGTTAGGGAAATTGCATAATTTGGGTGCCATGAGGGTATTTGAGTGCACTAAATCTATTTATGGATTAAAAAACACAATTTAATCCCTTCCAAATTTGGATTTTGTAAAAAAAAATTGCATTATGACTAAAACCTACCGTAAAGTCCAAAACGTAGAACAAATAGACTACTCCTTTCATTAACTTCCAACACCACTCTATATGAACTAGGGACCAATTCATCATTATTTACATCCTTCATAATTTTTATCTTCTTAGCAGACAAGCCCTTCCCTTGTTGTCAATCCCCACACAACATTCAACAACTGTGAAATAGAGTGGTTGAAACATGTTAGCCACTATCTTAAGAAGTACAAATATATAGAAAAAAACCATGTTGATTACCTACTTATTCACCTAATTCATTTCTTTGCAATATTTTATGCTCTTTTCCACTTAAATTGCAAACAATACTATCGAGTTTCTTCGAGTGTTTTAGTATGCTTGACACACATTAACCAATATACATCATTTAAATTAACAGATAGTTCAAATATATTACTTCTATAATAAAATTTCAAAGAACTTGCATTGTTTTATTTTTGGCACGTGCTCCAATTATGTTCACTGTAACAAGTCATTTTCCTTGAACTTCTATTTGAAATCTTCTATTAGTAAGTTCCTTGCAGCATAAAATAATGAAACTTTGAAATATGTTTTACAAATAAAATAAAGAAATCCAAGTTATAAATGTTTTCGGTTTAATCAATGCTAATTGTACATTAATGCTCACCAATGCACATTATGTGTATATGCACTGATGGGTAATACACAAGTATACAAACATACACAAAATTGTAGATTTTAAAAAACATTATTGTAAAATTAGTGTGTGTTTATACAAATAAAAGAGCATTAGTGTGTGTTTAGTTTATATATCACATTGCCAAACCCATAATTATTTTTCAAATACGATATATAAGTAAAATTACACGCTTTTAAAAAAGAACCAATTAGTTAATATATAAAGGTTGCATTGATAACCATAACAAATTTTAAACCGATAAGGAAAGGTTTTTGTATCCAATGTAGGAAGTGGTCCCATTGCAATATATAGATACACAAAGCTATTGAATATTCAGTGCCTAAGAAAAAAACCCTTATTATGAAATAGTAGAAAGAGTAAAATCCTAACGCTAAAGTTTGCAATCGCATAAAACGTAAGTGAAGCAACAAGAAAGCTAGGTTTTACAGTGTTGAAGGTAACTATGAATTATTATTTTTCTTCAAAATGCATTGTAAATATTAATAGGGACATGAATGATTAATGATATGTTTGAAACAATTTGGGAAAAACATGATATGAACAATAAAAGTTATATACTCGAAATTTATCCTCTGTAGAGTTGTATGTGACCTACAATTCCTTACAAATTTGACTCTTCAGAAAAATCGAGCCATCCCAAAAACTTCCTTGGTAAGCATAAGCCTTCCCTCAAACTTTTGGAAAAATAATTAAATAGTGTTTAGGCTTCTATTTTAAACTCAATTTTAGAAAATGAAATACTTGCTCATTTTTTTGCATGCACTATTTTTTTGGGGTGGAGGGGGTTCTAGTGTGCCTAAATTGTAATGTGCACCAGTGCACTGTTTTTATAAACACATCACTTTTGGAAAACACACCACTTTAATATAAATATCAAATACTAACATTTAACGAGATATATTTTCATTTTTAGAAGTTGTTGCAAATGGTAGTTCTCGGTGCATATCATAATTTAGGCACCAATGTGTTTTACAATTATTGGTGCACTAATGTGTTAATAAGGACACATCAATTTCATTAAAAAACCTTTCGATTGTATGTTTGAAGTTAAAATGTTACATGCATCCAAATATTTCTTTTGAGAATACATAGACGTTATTAAATTACAATACTCAATAGTATACAAATGTTACATATTCTCACACCATATACTAAAAAATGGTTTCAAAAGTCTACTTTGAAGTTAAATTGTTATATGCTTCTCAAACTTTATTTTAAGAATGTAGACATGTATTGATTGTTGATTCGGCTAAAATGCATCTAGAAAAATTATAATATCAAATGGTTAATTCTCTAGATTCCACCTCATCCCATATTGTTCATAGTTCATCAAATTCTCCCTTGTCGTCTACAGTAAGTTTTGATTATATCATATTTGACATCTAAAAAAAGTCTTTAAAAGATGTATAAAATTTGGCATATCCCTGAACCCAAATAAACCATTATTTGGGATGGAAGAAGGCAAATTGTTAGGTCACATAGTGTCAACATGAGGAGAAAAGATTAATCCTGGCATAGTCAAATCTATTAATACAATCCCTCTCCCTAGGCACAAAAGGGGCTTATATTCATTTTTTGCCAAAAAAAAAATTAGAAGATTTGTACCAAATTTTGTTGAAGCAACTAAATATATGACCCAAATTCTAAAGAATGATTCAAAGGTTACATGGGATGATGGGTCAAGTGAATTTTTTTCTACCATTAAAAGAGAACTTGGGGAAGCTCTAGTATTGATTAGTCCCAATTATGAAAAATATTTCTTGATTTTCTCATTCGCTTCATACCACATTGAGGTTACAGTCTTGTTGCAAAATAATGATGTGTAGTTTGAACATTCAATCACATTCTTTAGTAAAGGCCTCAAAGATGGTGTACTCAAGTACAACATTATGGAAAAACAAGCATATGCACTGGACAAGGCACTTAAATCTTTCAGAGAATATGTATTACAATCACACATAATTGCATAAAGGCCCTTAAATCTTTCAGAGAATATGTATTACAATCACACATAATTGCATTTGTACCACATGTTGATGTTAAGCATATTTTATGTCAACCTCAAGCAAATGGAAGCTCGGGTAAATAGAGTACTAAGATTCAAGAATCTGACTTGGTTATGAATCCAACCAAGTTAGTAAAAGGGAATGGATTGGCTAAGTTAATGGCTGAAACAAATTTACAGGAAATTGGAATTAATTCAATATGTTCATATGAAGAAGAAAGCTACAAGAAAGAAGTGGATGACTTTGTTCACAATTGTTATTTTCGATCTGATTGGTATAATGGCCTTGTGTACTTATCTGCGATGGGATTTTGTCCTTTGAAACTAGACAAGTCACAAAGAAGATATTTGAAGATAAAAACAATAAGATATTGTATCATAGATAGAGATCTACACTGGAGGGATCATGAAGGGATATTACTCGTATGTCTATTAGAAAAGGAAATTGAAACATTGTTGAAAGAAATGCATCAAGGGATATGTGGGGACATTTTTTTGAAAGGGAAACAACCCATGAAATACTTAGGTTTGGATACTTCTATCCTACTCTTTCCTCCGACGTGCACAAACTTGTAAGAACCTATGTGCCCTGCCAAACCTTCTATGAGAAACAAAAGCTCCCAGAATTACCTTTGAAGCTTGTCCAAGTTGAAGCACCTTTTGAGCAGTGGATCATAGATTTCATTTGGAAATACATCCTCCATCTAGTAACCAATATAGGTGGATTCTAGTTCTGCTACAAGTTACTTTACGAAATAGGTAGAGGATATACCTACTAAATAAACAAATGACCTTGTGGCAATCAAATTTCTTGAAGAAAATATCATATCTAGGTTCAATTGCCCAAGAAAATAGTGACTGATAATCTAACGCCTTCGATTCCCTTAGAATAATCACCTTATGTCGTAAATTCAATATCCTCCTTAGTCACTCATCTAATTATTAGCCCCAGGGAAATGACAAGTTGAATCTTCCAATAAGATCCTCATGAAAATTATAAAAATGACCCTTTGTAAGAACACGAAATCATGGGATATTCAACTTAGGTACACTCTTTGGGTTGAAACATGTTATACAACTTGACGAGAACTTTATAGCCAAAACGAGAACTCTGGCCATAAAAAATCCTAATTTTGTGAAAACAAACACCTCCAAATCAAAAAGTGGTGCTACTGATAGCACCACTTTCTTTTTTGGCTAAAAATATGGACATGGATGAAAACAACCCTTAATGTTATTTACAATAACCTTAAAATCAAGCCCTGCTTTGAAAACTAATGTTGTCGGTAGCACGCTTTTTCAAAACATGACATTATTATGTCCTTGTATCATAATTTTAAATTGTATTTATTAAATATCTTAGTAGCACTATATATAACTAGCATTTAGATAAACACAAATTATAAAATAAATTATTTCACCACTCTTTCCATATAAAATAAAAGAATTTATGATATAATTCATAATCAAACCGTATATTAAACCATAAAATTCATATTTGCACTTCAAAAACACAAAAAACAACCCTAAAATGAACCATGGGTGGTATCATTGTAATCAAAACCCTAAATTGACTCCTGGAATCAAAAGTGGACCTCCTAAAATAATTGTCATTTTTATGGAAGGTTAAAATTTAAACTAGCTAGAGCTTTAATATGTATATGTGTGTGTGTGTGTGTGTGTGTGTGTGTGTAAGTGAAAATTTTGAAAATGCAAAAATTATTAAAAAAATCAAAAATCAAAAAACATTGTAAGAAATTTTATCAATAACAAATTTAAAAGATAAATCTAAAAAAAATGTATAAACAAAAATTAAAATGAAACAGAAATTTAAATTTTTTTTTAACTCAAACACATAATTTTTTATTTTTTATTTATGAAGAAAACCGGGTATGATTTAGCCAATCAACCATTTACAAAAATAACAGAAGGTAAAGATCGAGAAGACCAAGAATTATTACAGAGATCTTAAAGTTTAAAAATATTTCTCTTTCAATGGCAGACTGCTTGATGAAACACGCTAAAGGGAGCGGCTGAAATATACTAGGATCTCCATTGATACTGGGATTTCCTGGAGGCAGCAGGCAAGCTTTATTTGCCAGTGAGACTTCATGTTTGTTTAACTCTCACAAAATATGAAAAGAAGTAACCCTTTCAAAGTATTACAGATTCACTGCAAAGTTTTATTGAAGGAAGGATTGTTAAAATGATCTTCAGAATTTAACAATTTGATCAGTAGCTCAGAATCCCCAAAAATTTGAACTGTCTTGTATCCGATCTCCTTTGCAATTTGGAAAGACTTAAGAAGGCTATAACTTTTTGCCTGATTATTCGAACTGGTTCCAAGACCCCAGCTGAAACAGGTTTCTCTCATACAGTCCGGAGAAAAAATCAACCCACCAGCACTTGCGATCCCAGAATTCCCCTTAGACGAGTCGTCGAAGAAGATGGTAGAAATACAGGAGCTCTTCCACCACGATGGAAAGGCGATGACACTTAATCTCACGCGCCAGGAAGGAGGAGGCAACAGTTTGATAATGATTGACCTTTGCCCAATTGTAGAAGAACCCAACCACATGACAATTTCTGGAGGGAGAGAGGAATTTTTAATTGTTTTACTGACAAATTCCAAAATAAGTGATTTAGCTTTGCTTGCCATGTCCCTGGGGGTCGATGAACTATTATTAAAAATCCAATCATTTCTTGCCAGCCACAGTTTCCACCATATACCTTTTGGGATTGCTTGCCACAGTTTACTCCATTCCCCGTTTTTTCCCTTTAACTCAGGAATTTGATCTTTCCAGGATAAAAACAATGGGACGACTTCCATATGAGAGGGAGAAACAATGTTCATACCATGGAGAACTAGCTCCTACACTGTCTAGGTGAAAACACAATTGACAAAAATATGATCTAACGTTTTTGATGCAGAATTACAAAAGCAGCATCTGAACGATACATGAAACCCACGTTTAGTCAATTTTTCAACTATCAATGCCTTTTTATGTATGAGAAGCCACATGAAAAATTCACCTTAGGAAGGTTGAAAGACGACCAAACAGACTTCCATTTCGTATGGGATAAAAAAGAAGCCTGGGAAGTTTGTAAAGCAGAAAATACAAGAGCAGCTGCATATTTTCTTATCTAACCCCATCCCCATTTATCTTTAGAAGAGCGATGGACAGGAGCCATTCCTGAAAGAGCTTAAATCAACAAGTTCTTTTGAAGGAGAAGAGGCTCTGGAATCTCCAGAAAAGACCAACCAGCCCAATTCCCATTGATATCCCAAGAGCAGATATCAGCAAGCTGGAGAGGAGACCTTTCTTAATTAACCATTATTTGATCTCATTTAATGAGTTTAGAGAGGAAAGAGGAGGGTTTCCTAAAATATTATCTTCCCATAATAAGATCATCATCCTGTTGCCATGGATTCTATAGAGCTTTTGTTGAATATGATCAATTCATCTTCTCCACAAGTTCCAGATTGTTGTACCAGAAGGTGTATTTGCTGATTTTAAATTTCTCAAAGAACTTCCCTTGAGGTATTTCATCTGGAATCTTGCTTACCGGATTTTTTTTATCTGCAAACAACTGCCAAATGATTTTTCCTCGCAGAGGCAAATTTGCCAATCTAGGATCACGAATTCGCAAACCACCTTCTGAAATAGGTCTTTTGATAATATCCCAACTAACCAAGTGCATCTTATTCGGATTTCCTTTGCCACCATTCCAAACAAAGTCCCGAAGAAGTTTGGAAATCTGAGCAGTGATGGACTTGGGAGCAAGAACCAAAGAGGACTGGAATAAGGGAAGGGCTGAAAGGACCACCTTAATTAAAACCAACTTTCCATCCTTTGTTAACTAATAGCCACCCTAGAAAACTATTTTGGCTTTTATTTTACTTATAACTTCCATCCAAAGCGAAGGAGGACTTGGTCCTAAGGTTAATGGGAGACCCAAGCTATTGATCTTGTCCCACTTATCAAATCCAGGAAATCCCAAGGAACGAGCTATTCGCAGAATTGTCAGATGATCTACATTACAACCAAAGACAACACTCTTTCTTTTATTGATCAAATCTCATGAGATTAAACATAAATTTTGTAAAATTTCATTGAAGGCCCGAGCAATATTTAATGAAGTCCCTCCCAGAGGAAGAGAGTCATTGGCAAAAAGAGCATGATTTATAGAATCCGCACCTCTGGCTGCCTTAATGCATGGAATAGAACCTACAACCAATTATGTTGAAAGTTTTATGCTTAAATATTCAGCCATCAATATATAGAGGAAAGGTGACAAAGGGCACTCTTGACAGAGTCCTCTTGTGGCTTGGAAAAAATTTGAAGGTCTACCATTAACAAGGGGCGCTATCCAAAGCCTATTTGTGTAGCTTTTATCAAACTAACAAATTCCCCACTAAGACCAAAAGATAGAAGAACTTGATAGAGGAAAGAGAGCTTAACACGGTCGACGACATTTTTCATATCTAGCTTGATGATCATACCTTTATCCTTCCTTTGGAGGCTGGAATGAAGGGTTTCTTGCACTTAAATCACATTGTCTACAAGGTGCCTACCTTTAACAAACCCCCCTGGAGAGGAGAGATTAAATTCCCCAACAAGGGCTTGAGTCTATTGGCTAATAGATTGTCCAAGAGTTTATAAGAAGTGTTGCAGAGCGAGATAGGCCGAAATCAGTCAAAAGTTGCTGGATTTACCTCCTTAGGAATTAAAGCGAGGAAAGTAGAATTTGTACCCCCTCCAACTTTGGCTTTTTTAAGAAAGGCTGAAATCATTCGAAAAAGATCTAATTTGATAACGCGCCAACAAACTTTGTAGAAGTGAATGGAGAAACCATCCATCCCAGGGGATTTATCTGGCTCCATTGCTCACATAACGTCCATAATTTCTTTTTCTGAGAATGGTTTCACTAAACCAACATTTAACTCTGCAGTGACTAAAGAAGGTATATTAGATAAAAATTCTACACTCACTGCATTATCTATGACGCCATCCTCTGTAAGAAGTACTTGAAAATGCAATTGAGAATCCTACTGAATTTGCGAGTGCCATTTCATAACATCACCTTCGCTTGAATAAATTTATGAGATGTGGTTTCGAGAAATTCTAGCTCTGCATTGTCTTTGGAAGAAGGCAGAGTTTTTATCTCCCACAAGAAACCAAAGACTACAATATTTGATACACAGATGTTCTTCTTCCCGGCGAAAGGAAAGGAAAGAATTTGTTTGTGCATACTGCTCCTTAACCAAATGAGATTTAGTAATTTCTTATTCCTCCATAGTTAACTGAATCTCTGCTAACGCATGCACAGACTCTTTCCTGTAGCTCATAGGAGTGGAGAGAGGTTTTTTAATCCAAATTTTCAAGGCATACTTGGTTCTCTTAAGTTTCTGTTCCCAAACATACCTGGGAGAACCATCAACAAATTGAGACCAAGATTGTGTCACAGTTTCCAAAAAGCCATCTCTCTCAATCCAAAGGGGATTGAATCGAAATGGTATAGGACCTAAATCATCCTCCTCCTCCAACAACAAAGAGATAGGGTGATGATCAGAAGTTAACTTAGGCAATATTTTAGAAGAGATTAAGAAATTTCCATCCATCAAATAACTTTGTACCCAAAATCTATCTAGACGAGCAAAAATGCTGGCAACCCCTACTCTGTTATTGGTCCAAGTATAATGACCTTTCTTAGGTTTGAAATCCAGAAGATCCCAAGCATGAATCAAAGACTCCACAAACTCCTGAAGAGGATATTTGCCCTGAATACCTCCTTTTTCCTCATTGGGGTCTAAAATAATATTGAGATCCCCTGCCACAATAATATTTATGGGAGTGTGTATTTCAATAAATTGTGACAGACAATTCCAACAATCCTTCTCGATAAAATTTACTAGGACATAAAGGTTAAAGAGAGCCATGGAGGTCTTGCTTGATATATGTTGAAGATATGTATTAATACAATGTTGGGAAGCATACAAGGCTTTTAGAATAAAATTTTCCTCATACCATAAGGTTGCAAAGCCCCCTGAAGTGCCCCTTGCACTGACTTCCATACCATAATTATTTTTCCACTTTGATTTACTTAAGAATAATAACGCTTCCTCTTCAATATGCGTCTCTTGAAGCAAGAGAATGTCTGAAGGTTCCATTCTCAAAATATCTTACATTGCTTCTGCTTTCTTGGGATTCCCCAAGCCCCTACAATTCCATGAGATGATCTGCCTTATTTACCTAAGAAAGAGGGATTTATCCCTCCCTTTGGGGGTCTATTCTGATTACTTTTGCCTATAGACATCTTGAGTGTAGCCTAACTACCCTGTATCTTTAATCACTCGACTTCTTCTTCTCTGATCTCCTTTCGAGACTTCCTACCTGCCTTTTTAGTGAATTGTTCTCTAGAATATTCTTTTGAGGAACCATACATATCTACTGGCTTCTTCTTAAGAATTTCTGCATAGGAGGGAGAAGATATGGCACCTGAAGGAGATTTATGAATTTCCTGTAAGGATGCATCATCGCAAGTAATTTCAAAGAGTATAGGTCCAGATTGATTTTGAGACTCAATATTTACTTCACCTTCATCTATATGCACATCTGATTGTTGCACTTCACCCTCTTCGAGAGCAAGATAATTCTGATCATCAGAGGGGCATAAAACAACAAAAGGATTTGAAGAAGTGGTAACTTTTTCCACAGCTTAAGGTTTAAAAGTCTTCTTCTCAACAGGAATGGCTCCATTCCCTGTATTTCCTCCTTTACCTTTCATTCTAGTATCTTGTTTGGAACTACCTGCTTTCTGAACATGAATCCATTGATCAGCCATCTCTTTTTGAATGTTTTCTTCTAATTTTTTCTTGCAATTTCGAGAAAAGTGGCAATATCCATGTCAATGGCGACACTTGAATGGGGGCTATTCGTAATCAAGCTCCTAAATGTGTGACCATTCATCAACCGTTAACTTGAATGGCTCAAGCAACCCAATTTTTAGATCTACTTCAACACAAATTCTTGTACACTAATATTGCTCTTTCCTTTCTGCCCTGTCAATATAATTTCCAAGCTTATTTTCGATGGTTTCCAGAGATTCTAAATTCTAGCAATGGAGAGGCAAATGGGGAAGCCTAACCTAGACAAGAATGACTGAAGGAACGTCTTGAGTAGGATCAAAATCAAGAGTCCCCTTATTCAAATATGGGCCATTTCGAAAAATGATATCTCTGTCTTCAATTGAATTAAAAAAAAAGACATAGTAACCTCTTCCAACCAAATGATTGTGGATTCCTTCCTTAACCAAAGGCCTCCAATTTCGTTGACCCCAACAATCAATTGCCTTAGGACAAGGCCAGAGACCAATAAATTTCCCAATAAGTCCATGTTCAGATAGATTCAGAGCGGTCTGGTAGGGTCGTTCGACAAGCAATTAGATAGATGGAATGTCTACTTTCTTCACAAATTGTTGCATAATAGGGCTACCCTTTCTATTGCCACAGTAGGCAGCTAATATTTTGAAGGCATCGATCTCTGGAGGAAGAGGAGGGGGTGGATCCCCTTCAGAGTCCATTTCAAAGCGCTTAGACATAATGACAAGGATCAAGAAAACTAGCCTTTCTTATTCGAAGAATCTGCAGATAACAAAAAAAAATAAATAAATAAACTCCCTATCGCTCAAACACTTGACCAAAAAATAGTCAGAATGCAACAACAAGAATCCCTAAAGCTCGATCCAAAAAGAATCAACAACAACACAAAATCAATCCACCAACACAGAGCCGACGTGCAGAGGATGAAAGTGATGTATCACAAAATCTCTCCAAGCCAATGATCGAAAAACAGAGACCCCAAAAATCCTGGAAAATTCGCTAACACCTGGGAGGATCCACACATAAAGCAACATGATCCTACAAGAAACAAGGACCTCCAATGAACAAACCAAAGCCAAAGGCTCTTCTTACGATTTCAAAAATATTTTTGGAGCATTGGTTAAGGAAAACTCTCGCTATGAACAATGAAAAAGATCTTGGCCAAGGATTGAAAAGATGGCAGACCCAAGCTCTTGGCAAAACCTTTGAAACTAGATCAGCAACAACACTTCAACCAGGTCTACAAAAGGCTCGCAGACCCATGGCACTCGAATCCTCTAGCTCATGATTAGCAACAGCTTCACACCTGCAAATCAACCAGGACCTCCAAAGAAAGACAGAGTCAAAGGCACTTCTCCCATAAATTTAAAAAATTTAAAAACATATAAATTATCAAAAAAAAATTATCTTAAGAAAATAAAAAATATTTTTTAAACAAATTGAACTAGAAATAAATAAAAATTTCAAAAAAAAAATCTCATTTTAAAACAAATTTAAAAAAAGAAAATTAAAAACATTTTTTGTTTTTTAAAATTAAAAATTAAAAAGAAAACAAAAATTAAAAAACTAAAAAAAAAAACTAAAATTAAAAAACTAAAAAAAAAAACAAAAAACAACCAAAATCCTACCCCTCTACCCCCTCCCCTCCCCTCTAGCACCCCTCCACTCCCTACCACCTCCCCTACACTCCCTCCCACCTCCCCACACAACCCCCTATCGACTAGTCGTGATTCTCAGAATCACGTTGTTGTTATCCCACCCCCACCTCCCCTTTTGCGCTGCTCCCTGTCCCCCTCCTCCCTCCCTAAACAACCCACTAGCAGTCGATCGTGATGCTCAGAATTGCGTCCTCGCCAGCCAATGTGATCTCTGGAAGGGTACTGTTGGGCAGGGGGCATGGGGTGGGGAGTGGGAGGATAGAGGGGGGAGAGGAGGGCGGCAGAGGGTAGGATAGGGAGGGGGAAGGGGGTAGAGGAGAGCGACAAAGGGGAGGAGAGGGAGAGGGAGGGGGGGGGGGGGGGCGGGGGGGGGGGGGGGATGGGGGCAAGCTAGCGGCATCACGATTCTGAGAATCGTGGCCGACCGCAAGGGGGAGGGTGGGGAGGGGCAAGGGTGGGAAGGGGAGGTGGGAGGGAGTGGAGGGGTGGAGGAGGGGAGGTCGAAGGGGGTGGAGGGGTGGCAGAAGGGAGGTCGAAGGGGGTGGAGGTGTGGCGAAAGGGAGGGGGAGGAGGTAGAAGGGTAGGGTTTTGATTTTTCCTTTTTTTTAATTTTTAAATATTTGGTTTTTTGTTTTGTTTTTATTTTATTTTTTTAATCTTTAATTTGTGTTTCATTTTGTTTTATTTTTTAATATTGATTTTTAAACTTTAAAATTTAAGTTTTAAAAATTTAAATTTGTTACAATGTTTTTGTTTTGTTTGTTTGTTTGTTTATTATTATTATTATTATTGTAGGTTTTGTTTATGAGTTTTCTTTTAAAAATCTTTAAAAAAATAATTCCAGAAGTAATGTTTTTTTTTACAAATTTGTCTATAAAAATTATTAAATTAATTTTTTTTTTTTTTTAAACTTATAACTACTCTCTCTCTCTCTCATTGTAACTAGCTTCTAAAATTTGATAAGAAAAACGAAAATCTATACATTTTTATTATAAGTAGCTCCTAAATGTATATATATATTGGAAAAATTGGAAAAACGCATATGTAAATAAAAATATATAGTTTTCTTATGACCTATAAATTTCAAAATCCCAAAAACATGGTTCAAAATGAAAATTCCATTATTACCAAGAAATTTCACAATCACAAAAAAATGGCTCAAATTGAAATTTGGTGCTACCGGTGTACACACTTTTTGAAATGGAGGTAAAAACAACAATTAAAATTGACTTCCAACAAACAAGAACAATGTCAAGTTCTCGTCAAGTTGTATAACTTGTTTTGAACAAATATCTCCAAAAAAGAGCTACGAAAAAATCACCTTTTCAACCATTTTATGGGTTGGAGGTGGTCCTCCCCATACAATTAGAATTGCCAACCATGAAAGTACTATAGGATTTGGTAGCAAATCCTGACTAGATTGAGAGAAGTATAAATCAATTGATAGAATTAAAGGAACATAGGAGCAATGTGTATCAAAGTTTTAAAACGTATCAAAATAAAATGAAGGTCTCATTCGACAAGAAGTCCAAACATAGAGAATATCTTGAAGGAGATTTGGTTTTTATGTGGGACAAAAGGCATGAAAACCCTAAAAAGCATGGAAAGTTAGATAATTTGTGGCTAGAATCATTTGTAGTTAAGGAAACCATAGGTTCATCTCTAAATACTCTCAAGCTTAAAAATATGGATGGATAGTGGTTGGAATATCTCGTTAATGGCAGGTACTTGAAACCCTTTTTCTCTACGTAAACGAAGTGACACTTGAGTTTTATATTATAGTTTCCTTGTTTATTTTTCTACCATTTTCTTGTTTATATTTTTTTGTTTCCTTAAAAGCATCAAAGTCAATGCCATCAACTCCACTGAGTCAACCAATAATCAAAGTCTACACTTGACATTTTGTTTTCTTTTGAAGAATACTCTATAGGTTCTCAATATATAATCTCAAGATGACTCCATAGCCCAATAGAGAGAAGGAATTGGTATGCTCTATGCAAATATTCTAGTTGGATTCTTAACACCTCTCAAGGAGGATTCATTCCACAAAAGGAGTTGATGTTGTTTTCCCCTGTGTACCTTCACAAATTAAATTCGAATGGCACGAGCAATAGAAGGATATCAAACAAGGGGCAGTAGGTCACAGAGAAGAATCTGAGTCATCGAAATAATAATGAAAAGAGGAGTTCTCCCTGATGACAGGTTGTAGTGTGTCCCGCAACTTATCAAAGTAAAATTGATTAAGGAGAAAAATATTTTACATGCAGCGAAGTAATAAATGTTGGAGTGGCAGCACTGTGGGCAGTTCGATCTCAACAAGTTGAGATCCAATGACCCACAGTGCTACCACCGCATCATTTATTACTTTGATACATATTGAATATTGTTCGCCATTGATTAAGGCCCCTTTCAAAAGAAAATTAGAAACATTGACTATTAAATTGAGCACATAGATCTGTGGACAAACACACAACTCACAATTTAGTCAATTATTGAAGAATGAAACATTGCAAAAATGGCTTGCAACTATGAATGCTTTTCATTAAGCAAAGAGTAATTAGAAAATAATTACAATGAAGTAGAATGGCTTAAATAACCACATGTAATTCGAATCCACATGAGGAAATTCGAATTGATTAGACTCTACTTGACTGTAGGTAACTAAGACCTTGTCTAAATCACTATCAGAGGACTCAATGGTTAATTGACCTTGTCTAAACCATTACAAGAGTTCAACGGAGTTCGAAAACACAACTCAAGTGTCTACTTTAGTGTTGACTAAGGCTAATTGACTGTGGTAGGTGAGAAATGTGCCCCTCCTACATGTAGCCATGCAAACCTAGCGCTAACTGAATGTAGAGGACTAGAACTAAACTGACTCCTAACTCATCTTGACTAGTCACTAACTGAACTCAACTGTTGAAGGTTGGTGTTGGCACTCCTAGTGGCTCCTAAATTGTAGGAATTGATATAGGAGGCTCCCAAATTGATGCATGCAAGTGAAATCAGTGGTATTAGGCCTCAATTAGTGTTCCCCACACTCTAGTAACTGGAACATGTGCCCCAATTAGACCGAGTGGACCCAATGGTGCTGGTGACTAAAAATAGACTAGATGGACTCCCGATTTAGACATGACTCCCGATTTAGACATATGACCAAATTGGACAAGGAAGGATTAGTAAACCTAACACCCTCCTTGAATTATAACTTGGAAAGTCCGTGGGCCCTGGTAACTAAGACCATAGGTCACCCATCACATCAAGTAAAGTAAAGTAATTGCTCAATATAAGGCGCTAGGGAAAAAATCACACGGGAAAAAATCCCCCCCTCTAATTAAGCAGGTAGAATCAGGATCAATCTGGTTCTTCTGTGCACAGGTATCCTGGGGACTGGCATGTGAACCTCTCCATCATTATGTCTAGAGGAATCTTCCTCTTTGGAAGAAGAATGATATGCTCAACTAAATCATAAATATAGACAGCTGTCGGATGAAGACTGGACCCATGTAGAGCAACTGAAGTCAACTGATAAGTGAGAAAATGTTCTTGAGGATTCAGAACATGTGAGGAACATTCAAGAAACTAATATGTTGTAGCCATGAACAACAAACCATGAGTGGTAAAATCATCCTGTTCGGGTGGATGCAGAATGTCTTCCTCTTTACTAGTTCTGTGAGGAGATGAGCATGTGATCAATGGTAGAGAAGTACTGGGATTGTTGAGAGTGAATGTTTGAGCTCCATAGTCTGATATAGATTTTGAAATAGCTAATGAATCACATAATAAAATCTCAGCAACCTCATATGAGGAAACTAACACCAAATCCCCAGCAGCAGTTTTGAAGAGAAATTGCGGTACTTGATTTTTCACACCGGAATTGGTGAGAGCAGCTACAAGTATGACTGAAAGCTCTTGGATTTTAAAATTTGAGCCAAATAAATATCAGATTAGAAATTAAATCAAATCTAAATAGGTTCACAACATATCTAAAACCATGAAATCAAATCAAATCCCCAGCGGCAGTTTTGTAGCAGACTTGCAATACTTGTTTCTTCACACCGTTGATGAGAACAACTACAAGCAGTACTGAAAGATTGTGAATTTGATATATTAAACCAAGCAATATCAGATCACATCTAAATAAGATCATATCATATCCAATAAGGTTCACATCAGATCCAAAGAAATGGTCAACCGAGACGATGGATGCATAGCTTTCTTCTTCTTCAAAATTCTGAATTTTGGTGCATGCAATCCTGCAGGAATTTGCTGGAAGATCTAGATCATGGGGAGAAAATGGATCACTCTGGTAATTTGATATTTCTTCCAAAATATCCAAGGTATTACATATTTTCACACCAACATCAACATTAGAGAGAGAAAAATCAAATTCCTCTTCACTTTTGGAAGCAATTACTGGCAAATTTTGCACATAATTCAAAGAAAAATCACCGGTGAATCTTTGCATGGATGTACAGCAGTGTTTTTCTTCAATATCAGAGATTCGAATGTCTTCTTCTATTTTAGAAATATGAGGAGATGAGATATCAGAGATCTCATAAACTTCCGAAGCATGAGGAGAAGGAGTCACTGCAAGGAGACTGTCTTCAATTCAAATTGACTGTGTAGAAGATTCTGCTTCTTCTTCATTTTGAAGAACTTCATCAGAGAGAGTGGAGGTTGAGAAATTTGGATCAAGAAAGATTATGGTGCTGGATATTCTCTCCAAAGTGCTATTATGATCATCATCAATCATTCCAAAGGTTCTGTCCAATCTTGTCCAGAGTTCCTTTGGGTCTTCAATAGATCTACTGAGGTAGCGCAAGCTAGGAGAAAGACCCAGTGCTATTGTTCCAAAAGTTGCATCACATTTATTCAGCCAGTCATTCTCACTAAAACACTCTTCACCGAGTTTAATAGACACCCCATAGAGACCTCATCTCATCAAAGATGCAATCATCTTCTTCTTCCATTCTGAATAGTTTGTGAATAGGGTGAGAAGAGGAACTGATGAATTCATTTCAAAGTTGTACCTGCAAAACAAAACAAAGGGGAACCGTAAGGTTGGATAGCCTGCACATTTCAGTTTTTCATCACACCCAACATAGCTGATCACGATTGATCAACAATTCCTTAACTTGGGGTATTAAATGGTAAACCTTCTGCTTCTGGTGCAGAGCTGGAAGGAGCAATTTTGGTAAAAAATGATCTAGTAGGAGATCTGAGGAGGAGAAGTGCCTTGTCCACCGAGGCTCTAATACCATATTAAATTGAGCACATAGATCTATAGACAAACACACAACTCATAAGATATATCACACAATCTACTCAGTTATTAAAGAATGAAACAATGCAAAAATGGCTTGCAACTGTGAATGCTTTTCATTAAGCAAAGAGTAATTAGATAATAATTACAATGAAGTATAATGGCTTAAATAGCCACATGCAATTCGAATCCACATGAGGAAATTCGAATTGATTAGACTCTACTTGACTGTAGGTAACTAAGACCTCGTCTAAATCACTGTCGGAGGACTCAATAGTTAATTGACCTTGTCTAAACCATTACCGGAGTTCAATGGAGTTCTAAAACACAACTCAAGTGTCTACTTCAGTGTTGACTGAGGCTAACTGACTATGGTAGGTGAGAAATGCGCCTCTCCTGCATGTAGCCATGGAAACCTAGCACTAACTGAATGTAGAGGACTAGAACTTAATGTAATTGACTCCTAACTCAACTTGACTAGTCACTAACTAAACTCAACTGCTGAATGTTGGTGTCGACACTCCTAGTGGCTCCTAAATTGTAGGAATTGATCTAGGAGGCTCCCAAATTGATGCATGCAAGTGAAATCAGTGGTAGTAGGCCTCAATTAGTGTTCCTCGCACTTTAGTAACTGGAACATGGGCCCCAATTAGGCCAAGTGGACCCAATGGTGCTAGTGACAAAAAATAGACTGGATGGACTCCCGATTTAGACATATGACCAAATTGGACAAGGGAGGATTAATAATCCTAACATTGACAACATCAGAGCATGAATCGAGATTAAAATGTGGGCCTACCCATTAATGGATAAGATTGAGTTGAGCCACTTTTCAAAGTTAGATCTTAACCATTAACAACAACAAAAAACCATGCAACAAAAAAGGAAAAGGGCTCTTCCCATCGACAACCATGATTAGATCGGGTCTTTGTTGCAAAACAAATAGTGAGCATCAAATTTTTTTAAGTTTAAAGCATGAAGAGATAATAGTTTTTCCCATCAATGACCTAGATTGAATCCGACTGTCCCTCTAAGAAGATTTGAACTGTTGACGGTATCAAGACATAAGTTTGAAATAAAAAGGTTTTATTCCTGTCAACAACCAGGATTAAACCTTGCTACCTTCTCAAAGAAAATCTAGATCATTGATGGTGTCAAGGTGCAAGTCTAGGATAAAAAGGTGTTCCACCTGTTAATGACCAAGATTGGGTCATACAACCTTTTCAAAACGAATCTAGATCGTCGACGGGGTTGCATGGCGAGACATGAATAAAAGGGTGTTTTTCTCATTAGTGGGTATGATCGAAGCATGTCAATCTTATAATGATGGATCTGGTCCATTCATGCAAGATGGTCTTTCCACTGAACTGTGATGGTATAATTGATTTGAGCATTCAAGGTTGACCATTCGTGCGAAACTGCAACTACTCTAAAATCAAGTTGTCTAACTAGGCGATGATTTGTATTCAACCCAACAAGGAGTATAAGGCCAAAATGCCCACTTTATATTTTTTTGGCTCCAAGAAGATTCTGGTTTTCTTTGGCCCAATTTTCCTTGCTTAGAGAGGCTTCTCTGCTGCTCGCTGCTCCTGGTGTCTGCCTGAAGTCGATTAGTGGATGATTTTTGCAGGATCTGCTTGCCGGTTTGCTTTCTTTGGATCACCTGCTCAGTTTCTTTGTTGGTTCAGCTCTGGTCTCCTTCCTTCAGTTGGAGGGGCTCGTTCCCTGGACCATCTTGGCCTTGTTAGTTCGTGGTAGAGGAATTTCTTTTTGGATTTGGTACTGGGGGATCTGTTGGAGTTCTTTGGAAGGCTTCATCCTGGTCTTCCCTCTTGGAGACTCTTCATGAGTGTGTCTTGCTCAGTTAGATTGTTGACTGGGAATTAGAGCTTTGCTCTGCTTCTCTGGTTTGTTTGTCTTTCTTTGTCTGGGATTAATTGAATTTTGTTTCTGCCCTGGAGTCTACTTGATCCAGCAGAACTTTTATCTTGATTTGGAGTAGTAGTGAAACTTGCTAATCTGGAAGGTTCTTGGAGTATGTGAGATTTCTCTTCCTGAGGTTCTCATGGATTTTGGCAATCCTCCTCCCCTTCCTATGGAATTGTTAGCTTTCAAAATATTGATAGCTTCCAGTGGTAAGAGATAGGGTAGTTCTCTGGTGCAACAATTTGTGAAGAAAGTGGACATCCCATCGGTACAACTGCCGGCAGAGAGACCTTGTCGGACGGCCTTGAATCTTTCTGAACATGGTTTAATTGGTTAATTCACGGAGCTTTGGCCTTCTCCTAAGGCAATTGACGGCTGGGTTCAGCGCAATTGGAGGCCTCTGATTACTGAAGATATCTGCAGTCACTTGGTTGGCAGGGGGTTTTTTGTCTTTGTTTTTTACTCAACTGAAGAGGGAAATCTCATTTTCCAAAATGGGCCCTATTTTATGGGACCTCGGGGACTATATTTGAACAAATGGACTCCTAATTTCGATCCCACTCAAGATGTTCCTTCAACTGTTAAGATTTGGGTTCGCCTTCCTCACCTGCCGCTTCCCTACTGGAATTTGGAATCCTTGGAAACTATTGGGAACAAATTAGGAAAATATATAGACAGGGTTGAACGTAAAGACCAATACTCGTGTGCAAGAATTTGCTCAGAAGTTGATTTAGAGATTGGGTTACCTGAAGCGATCAATATAACCATGGTAGATTGGTCCCATATTCAGGAGTTGGATTATGAGCAGCTTCCATTCAAATGTCACCATTGTCATGGTTATGGTCATTTTATCAGGAACTGTAAGAAGAAAGCCGATGAAATCCCTATTCTTGAGAAGGCTAAGCAATGGTCTCGTATTCAGAAAGCAGGTTCTTCAAAGCAATCTATTAAATTGAAAGGAAAAGAACCTCATCCAGGGAATAGAGCCAATTCTGATATGAAGAAGAACTCTTCAATGCAAGAAGCTGGAAATCAGTATCATCTAATCCGTTTACGGTCTTATGCCCAGTGGAAGATCATACTCCCCCTGTCCTTGAAGAAGGCGAGATTCTTCCTTCAGAGGGGCTAATAAATGACAGTGCAGAAAATAATGAGAATATTGAAATCCCTGTTCCTAATCCTTGTGTTGCTCCAATTCTTCAAGAAATCTCAATTCCCCTTCTAATACCTCTTCTTCTCCTTCATATGCTGAAATCCTTAAGAAAAAGATGGTCGATTTCTCTGGCTCATCTGATGAAGATACTTTTGAACAGTATTCAAAAAAAGGTGGTCGAAAATCTCATAAAGAGATTAGAGAAGAGGAAGCAGAGCGTTTGAAGATGTAGGGATCTCAAGCTACCATAGAGATGTCTATGGGCAGAGGCAAGCAGAGTGAAGCAACCCCATCTGGAACAGGTAAATAATGCAACTAACCTCATGGAACTGTAGGGGTTTGGGAAATCCCAAAAAAACAAAAGATGTGAAGGATCTTCTGAGAATGGAGTCTACAAAAATTTTATTAATTCAAGAGACAGAAATTAACCAGCACACACTATTAGTTCTAAGCAAGACTAAGTGGAAACTAAATAATGGAATCGTTGTCAATGCTAGGGGCACTTGTGGGGGCCTAGAAACTATTTGGATGGAGGATAAATATACTCTCCTCTCCTCTTTTACTTCTCAGCATTGGATCTATATATATCTTCTTTGCTCTACTAGCAGGATAAATCTTGCCCTCTTTAATATGTATGTTCCTGTAAACCATATGGAGAAAAAGGAATGTTGGACCTCCCTCTCTAATTTTCTGGAAACACAGCCTCTTTGAAACATTATTGTGGCAGGGGATTTAAATATTATTTTTGAGCCTAGTGAAAAAAAAGGAAGAGTGCTTGGTAAAGATCCACTTCAGAAATTTGTGGAGGCCATATTGCAGACTTGGGATCTCCTCTATTTTAAACCATCGAGAGGTCATTTTACTTGGAATAATAACAGATCGGGTTTAGCTAGCATTCTTGCTAGATTGGACCATTTCTTTATGCAAATCTCTTTGTTAGATAAGAATTTTCTTATTTCTTCAAAAATTTTGCCAAAGATCTCTTCCGATCATCACCCCATTTCATTGTTGATAAAAGAGGAAAAAGACTACGAGCCAATTCCTTTTCGCTTCAGCCCATTATGGATTGAGCATGAGGGTTTCTTGGAAATTGTGACTGAAGTTTGGAATCAATATGTGATTGGCTCTCCTAGTTTCGGGTGGGAGCAAAAACTCAAAAAAATTAAGTATGTATTGAAATCCTGGATTAAGAAACCTATTCCGAATCCAGCCAGCTGTAGAAAAGAAAGTGTGAAAGTTTTAGCAGAAATTCAGTTCAGTATGGAGGATTCTGACATTTCAAACTCACTTTTGTTATCAGAGAAGCTTGCTCAAGCTAATTCTTTCCATTCTTTTTGGAGAGAAGAAGAAAATTTGCGTCTCAAGTCGAGAAGCTTATGGTTACAAGTTGGTGATAAAAACTCAGCATATTTCCACATACAATGTCGGTTAAGAATTTCTCGCAATCATATTTCAGATCTTATATCTAGTGAGGGAGCAATTATTAAAGGTCAAGTAGAACTTAAACAAGTAGCGAACTCAAATTTTCATCAGCTATTTTCTGAGGATGGTGTTTCAGATAATGCAGCCAAACATGAATTTCTATCTTATATTGCTCCTATGGTTTCTGCTAAGACAAATGCTAGTCTTATAAAACCTTTTTTTTCTGAACAAGATGTTGTGGAGGTAATCTGGGGTATGGAGCTAGATAAATATCCTGGTCTTGATGGTTTTTCCATACACTTTTATAGAATATGTTGGCCAATTATCAAAAATGATTTGCTTCGTATGATTTCCTCCTTCCTCAGGAAAGGAAAAATCAGTGGCTGTACCAATTCAACCTTTTTAGCCTTAATTCCCAAGGAGGTCAACCCTGCATCCTTTGATAGGTTCCGACCTATCTCTCTTTGCAATGCTTCTTATAAAATTCTTGCTAAACTTGTAGCTAACAGGTTAAAGCCTTTGTTGGGATCTTTAATTTCTCCTTAGCAGGGGGGATTCGTTAAAGGACGTCAATTAGTAGACAATGTTATTCAACTGCAAGAGGCTATTCATTCAAGTTTTATAAGGAAAGAGAAAGGTATGATCATTAAACTTGATATGAAGAATGCTTTTGATCGTGCCAAGCTCTCTTTTCTCTACCAAGTTCTACTTACCTTTGGTTTTAGTTTGCAATTTGTTAGTTTGATTAAAGCTTGTACAGAGAAACCTTGGATTTCTCCTCTCATCAAAGGTAGACCTGCAAATTTTTTTCAAGCCTCTAGAGGCTTGCGTCAAGGTTGTCCTCTGTCACCCTTCCTATACATTTTGATGGCTGAAGCTTTCAGCAGAATGTTGTCTGCTGAAATGGCAGTTGGTACCATTCTTGGAATTAGGGCAATGAGAGGAGTGGAGCTCATCAACCATGCGCTCTTTGCAGATGACTCCCTTCTCCTTGGTGGGGCCTCGTTAATTATTGCTCATTCCTTCAATAAAATTCTTCTTAAGTTCTGTTCAGTCTTTGGAGCCTTGATTAACAAGGAAAAAAGTGTCGTCTATGGGTGGAATGTGGATCATTTGAAAATGATGCAAATTGCTAATTCTTTGGGCTTTCGTGGATATGATGAGTGGGATAAGATCAAATACTTAGGTCTTCCTTTAACCTTGGGTGCTATTCCACCTTCGCTTTGGTTGGAAGTTTTGTGCAAAATAAAAGCCAAAATTGTCTCTTTGGGAGGACATTGGTTGACAAAATCCAGAAAGTTGGTCTTGATAAAGTCAGTACTCTCATCTCTTCCTATTTGTCAGTCTTCACTACTTCTTGCCCCCCAAGTCCATCTCAGTCCAGATAACCAAGATTATCAGGGATTTCATATGGAATGGTGGAAAAGGTAATCAAAATAAAATTCATTTGGTCAAATGGGAGACTATTAAAAGACCTCTTTCTGAAGGTGGCTTGAATGTACAAGATCTTGAATCAGCTAATCTAGCCTTGGGAGGCAAGCTAGTATGGCAGCTCTTTGCTGATAAGCATCATCCAGTCAGCAAGATCTTTTTGATGAAATATATTAAAGGTGGATCCTTGAGAAATATAAATCCAGAAAAGCTTCCAAAAGGAACTGCAATATGGAATTTGTGTAGGAAAAGTTTAAATTTAATTCAGCAACAAATTTATAGAATTCCTGGTAATGGGAAAGGAAATTTTATATGGCAAGACAAGATTCTTGGGCATCCTCCTCTTTCCTCCATCAACTCGCTTTCTAAGATAAAATTATGGCTGTCTAATAAAGGCTTTCTCCGATTAGCAGACATTTGCTCCTGGGATTGCGCGGGGAATTGGGATGGCTGGAAGTTCCCGGATTTGCCAAATCGGTATCTTCATGATCAGAAATTATTGATAGATGCTTTGACCGGTTTGGCTCTTGTCCACCGCTCCTCGAATGATAAATAGGGATGGGGCTCAACTGGTGTATATACAGTTGCTCATGGAATGTCAGCAATTCATTCTCCCCATGCCTCTTTGCTTTCTCCAGCACTGTGGAAATCGATTTGGTCCCCATTTGGTTTGCCAAAGGTAACTTTTTTTTCATGGTTACTTATGCATCAAAAGGTTTTTACAGGTGAAAATTTGTTGCGCCGTGGATTCCTTGGTCCTTTTCGTTGTTGTCTCTATAAAGCTGAGTCAAAATCATATGATCACATATTCGTTGAGTATGTGTTTATCCAATTAGTTTGGAAATTGACTCTCAAAGATCTTCAGATTGCTCCCCCACCTGGATTGACAGTCACGGCATTGTATTCTACCTGGAAGGATCGGGTCTCAACGTCCAATCTGACCCACACTGGGTGGTCGAATGTCTGGTATTTGTTTCCAAAGACCGTTTGGTGGCTAGTTTGGTTGGCAAGAAATGATAGTCTATTTAATAACATAACGTGGTCCTATGCTGAAATTGCCATTAAAATTAAATTGCAGATATTGGAAACTGTCAGGCATTGCAATTCTAAAATTCCTCAAGATTTCTATGATTGGTTGGGGTGCACATTGAATTGCAGAGTTTTAAAAATCTCCAAACCAATTTTGTTTCCTTCCTGGCGAGTATGACTTTCTGCTAATAATTTTTATCTTTGGTGGCAGAGTAAGGGAGTTGCTACTATTTTCTTTGATGGTGCGTCTAAGGGGAATCCAGGCGTAACAGGTGCTCGCGGATTGATCTTCTCTTCAGGAAATACATACTATCTTACTTCTGTTGGGGCCTTGGAATTTGTTCCAATAATCAAGCTGAGAGTTATGGGCTTCTTATGGCTTGTCAAGTTGCCAAGAAGATTGGTATTAAGGATATTCAAATTTTTGGGGATTCTGAGGTCTTGATAAAATTGCTAAACTCTGGCTCTCAGTTCAACAGGCCGTCTCTGGATAAAACCTTGTAGCGAATTCGTAATATTTTGAAAGAATTTGAAAGTGTATCTTCCTTTCATATTTTAAGAGAGCTGAACAATCAAGCTGATACTTTGGTGAATAAAGCTTGTCTTCTTCCTCTAGGAAGCTTCAGTCCTAATGGAGAATCTTTTTTTATTCAGCCTCTGCCGTAGTTGTTTATACGTGTGAATGTTGACGCTGAAGTTTATAACGTGTATCCTTCTATAATTTTGTTATATTCTTGGTCCTTTAGAAGATATCTTCTGACCTTATTGTAAATGGTTGATCTAGCAATTGCTATTTCATTCCAGGAATTCTTCAAAATCCAAAAAAAAAAATCATAAAATTTTTACCCGTTTGAGTTTTAAAAAAAAAACTAGGCGACGATTTTCTTTCTATTTCCAGCTAGTTTTTGCTTGTTTTTGGTTACCAATTTTCACGGAATTTTCAAAACCTACAAAAACATTGCTAGATCTTACAGAATGTGGATGCTTAGGGGTTTTCGTGTCATGTGATTTCATTTTTGCACTTAAAATCACCCGACAAACAACAAAACTTACAATATTTTGTGAGTTAAATTCACCGGATTTCAGCTGAAAATCAGCGAAAAAGTCAAAACCGTCCCCTAGTTAGACAACTCTCTCTAAAATCAACTGGTGTGTCAATCTTGAAAAATATGCTAGTTCAGCTTCACAACTTATTCACATTCGAGTTGTCCCATCCATTTGATGTTGCATTCAGCATTTCCCGCCACTTACATGTGTAATTCCCAATCTCCCCATACATTCGTGTATGCTAGTTGTCATATCTCGAACTCATCATGTTGCATCCAATTCAAAACATGTGAAAATCCATCCCTCCTTCTTTCTGCAGCCATATATGTACAAGTATCATACCTCACCAATCACAATTCATAATCTGTTCACCCTATTGATTACCCTCCCATGTATTGTCTTGATATGGCCTTGCAAATTGTTTTTCCAACTCTAGTAATTGTTCCTTTGTTGTTGTATGAGACAATTTACCTCGTAACACTCAACTTAGCTCCTCACTTGCAGAGCACCCCATTGATCACTCTGAATCACTACTCACGTTGAATGAACATTGCAAAGTCCAAAATCTTGGTTGGGATTTCAGAGCCAATGTTGAATGAACATTACAAGGAATCAAGATGTTCATCTAGTGAAGGAGGCCCTTGATATGCCTACCACATCTCACTCTATCATGCCCCTTTCTAATACTGCTACATTTTGTGGAGGCTTGAGAGATTTATCATTCACAAAGTTGAACAAGCCTAATGAAATAATTGACGTTGGCGCTCTTGGTTTGTCTTCATTTCTTAGTCTCCTTGATATTTGGAAGATTGGCTCAAAGGGTTCGATCTCCCATTAGACATGAAAACAACAATATTCCAACTACATTGTAGTCCTCATAGGGGAAGGTTCCAAAGACTGGGCATCATCTAACGAGTCCATTCCACACTACATCATTACAAGGCAGGATGTAGTCCTTTTTGCAGATGATTTTTTGTAGCACCACATTGGGTAATTTCCTTTGGTGTCACACTAGGAAAATTTACTCATTGATGATGTACATTACCAGAAAGGGTACACCGACGTTGTCCAATACCAAAATTGGCTTCATCCTTCAAAATATCAATAGCGAGAGGTGAATAAAAAATAAGTTCAACGGATAGCACATATTCATAGGTGAGTTGTCCATGAAATTAGTTACACCACCTAAGCCGAAAGGAATCAGTTGAATAAACAAAAGCATGCCTCGTAGTAATGTTCAAAGGGCATAATCATCATCGAAGATAATAATAATAATAATAATAAACATCAACATATAAATAATAATAATTAATAATGTCTGTATGAAAAGACATGACTCTTAATGAAAGGGTATTCCGCCAAAATATAAATAACGGGCCCTCAATTGTAATTTGGACTTATCTATCAATTTATTCATATTTTATTATCTACGGATATGTGGGTTATTTCAAAAATTACTTAATTGAGAATATCCAACTATGGATATTAGATTGGTATAAGAGCCAACCCTTCTTAGGGCTTCTGCTGATCTCCGACTTTTGTCCAAAATGATCAAGGTTTCCTTGAATTTAGGTCTTTGACCTCACAATGGCTCTTAGCCATCCATATTCAGAGTTTCTCTAGTAAAAATTGGTTTTTGACCAAAAATTGGCCTTTGGCCATTTGAATTTTATTGAAGAAGTATTAATTCCACTTCAAATATGAAGCAAGAACGAGAGGGAAAAATGAAGAATAAAACAAAAAACAAAAAGAATTATGAAGAATAAAACAAAAAAAGAATTATCAACAAAAGAAATAAAAGGGGAAATGTTAAAAAACATAAGTTAAAAAACATGTTCAAGGTTTCCTTGAATTTAGGTCTTTGACCTCACAATGACTTTTAGCCATCCATTCAGAGTTTCTCTGGTAAAAATAGGCCTTTGGCCTTTGAATTTCATTGAAGAAGTATTAATTCCACTCCAAATATGAAGCAAGAATTGGGTTTTGACCAAAAATTGGCCTTTGGCCTTTGAATTTCATTGAATAAGTATTATTTCCACTCCAAATATGAAGCAAGAACGAGAGGGAAAAATGAAGAATAATAAACAAAACCAAAAAAAACTATCAACAAAAGAGGGAAAAATGAATAATAATAATAATAATAATAAAATTATCAACAAAGAAATAAAAGAGGAAAAGTTAAAAAACAAAGTGAAATAACCCATGGTTTTACTGACAATATCTAAATTATAAACAAGTTTTATAAAATATGCTTTGAGGACAAAGCATCATGAACCAAAAGACAATGTAACAAACTTAGATAATAACAACAAACAAACAATATATATATATGGCACTCACTTTGTAATCATTTATCATCATCATCATCATCATCATATATATATATATATATATATATATATATATATATATATATATATATAATAAATGGTTATTAGTAAACTATTATAAAATGACGCATCCTTTCATGGATGGTATCCAAAGTGCCTTTACAATTAATATATATATATGGCACTCACTTTGTAATATTTTATCATCATTCATCTTTAATATTTATTTTATATATTTAATATAGAATTATTTTCCATTGGTTGATCATTCAACTGAGTAATTATTGAGAATATCTGGATATGGATATTACATTGGATATTCATATTATATTACTATGGACTTAACATTCATAGCTGGATATTCTCAATTAAGTAATTTATAAAATAACCCACATATCCGTAGATAATAAAATATGAATAAATTCATAGATAAGTATAAATTATAATTAAGGGCCCGTTATTTATATTTTTGCGGAATACCCTTTCATTAAGAGTCATGTCTTTTCGTAAAGACATTATTAATTATTATTATTTATTTTATATATATGTTGATGTTTACTATTATTAGTATTATTATTATTTGTTGTTATTATTTGAATTTGTTACGTTGCCACTCCCTTACAAAGGCTTTGTCCTCAAAGCCTTATTGCTTCTGCGTCATTTTTTGTGGTGTTGCTGCTGACAAAACATGTCGATATGAACTACTAAGAGTTGAGCAAAACTTCTGTTATTTGGACGAATCAATCCATCCCAAATTGATTTGTTGTGGACGGTTGGCATTCCATATCGATCTATCGTTAGGAGATTTGATCACATTGGTACCGCTATCTTTCGACATTTCCCACTTTTTAGAATATCTGCTTTTATGGTTGGGGTGTCGATATGGAATTTTCATAATGTCATTATCTTTTATGAGTGTCATTTTTTTAGCATTGGTCTGAGCAGAAAGTTGTATTTTCGTCTCTTAAGGTTTGAAGGTTTCGTTCTATATCTTTTCCAACTTGTTTTCTAGGTGCATGTTATCATTTTGAAACTTCTTAATCACTTCTACATGTGATTTTCTATCATCTTTAGACTTCTTAAGTTGTTTCTTAAGGTCTTCGTTGTGCCTTCTGATATAATGGTTTTCTTCGAGTTTGTCTAGAAGTTTTTCTTCAATGTCTTCCGTAGATTGTTCTGTCTTCCGACTACTTTTCAATTTCTTAATTTTTGTGACTAGTGTTTTGTTATGATTTCTTAATATGAAAATTTCTTCGGAATTGCTTGATAACACCTTGTTGACTTTTGTCAGTTCTAACTTATGTGTCTTCTTACTATTGTTATACTGTTGTTGGAGTTTTTCTTTTTGCTGTTTATGATGACATAACTTTGTTTCTTGATTTTCTAACTTCATCCGGACTTGCACCAATTCAACATCTTTTCCCATCATGAGTTTGTTTAGATACTTTATTTCTTCTTCTAATTCATTATCACATCCATATGGTGATTTGTTGTCATTTTTTACTTTCTAATCTCGTCTTCTAAGTTTTGATTATGAATTTTTAAACATGATATTATTTATCCTAATCAGAAACATTTTCTTGTTATCACTTATGGTTCGTTCTAGCTGTCGATTTTGGTTCCATAAAGCGATGATTGTCATTGTCTCTCCAGTATTACAACCGCTTCTGCGTCTCAATGTTAGCTTGTATACTTTTATTGATCGCCATATATTGCTCTAACTCGTCCACTGTTGTTTGTAGCTGTGACTTGATTTCCAAATATGCAGGTGCCATTGTTTGTGACTTTGTTTTTAATTCACTTTTGTCTTCTTTTCTTTTTCTCTTTTTTTTTTTCCAATAGTTTTGTAAAATGCTAGTAGATTGGGTGGTTGAGAGGAATAAGTGTTACCTTCCCCACCTAAGTTCAAATCTCACTTGTTTCTTTGTAGTTATTATTATGCACATTTTATATTCAAACCCAAACCCACTTTAAGAAACCACACGTGGTTTCACTGTTACCTTCTTCTTTTTTTAACTTTTAACTTTTCTTTTCTTTTATTTTCTTTTACCTCCTTTTTTGGGGGGGTTACTTTTACCTTCTTTTTTTTTAAGGACAAAGTCCTATTTTTTGGGAAACCCAAATCTACACAAGGTGTAAATAATGTTGTCCAAGGTCCGTATAGCTCAGATACCACTGTAACATCCATAGTTGGATATTCTCAATTAAGTAATTTCTAAAATAACCCACATATTATTATTTATTTTATATATATGTTGATGTTTATTATTATTATTATTTGTTGTTATTATTTGAATTTGTTACTACATTGAGTCATTTCCTTTGGTGTCACACTAGGAAAATTTACTCATTTATGATGTACAATACCAGGCAAGCTACACCGACGTTGTCCAATACCAAAATTGGCTTCATCCTTCAAATTATCGATAGCGAGAGGTGAATAAAAATTAAGTTCAGCGGATAGCACATATTCATAGGTGAGTTATCCATGAAATTAGTTACACCACCTAAGCTGAAAGGAATCAATAGAATAAACAAAAGCATGCCTCCTAGTAATGTTCAAAGGGCATAATCATCATCGAAGAACATACTTAAGCTCAACAAGAAGATGCACAAAAGGAGGTTTGTTCATTTCTTATGAGTCTGAATGCTGAAAAAAACTTGCCGAAATCTGCAACATTAGTTTTTTCTCTTTCTTCTTGCCTCTTTCTTCATATTGTAGGATCGGATAATTTTGTTATTGAGAAAAAAGACAATGGGACTAGGAGCTTCCCCTACACCGTTGGGGTGATGATGATCTGAAGGCCATCGGGAACACCCTGGGAAAGTTTATTGATTAGGTTAAACCCAAACCTCCTCTCTTTTCTTGCGCCAGAGATGAATCCATCCCCCCTTATGTGTTCGCTATTGTATCTATGGAATAAATATGATCTGCTTTGAAACTAGGACCAAATGCGATTTGCCATTGGTATTTGAATTAAAAGTATCTTTTATGTTTTTCAATGTCTGTTTGAGATAGTATAAAATGTCTTTATATATGTACTTAGAATCATATGGATTTTAACTTTACTACACATGTATTATTTTTAATGGTTTCTTAAACGTGTATTAATGGAAAGTTGTCAATGCTTTATTCTTGAATGTATTTAATGTTGTTGTTTCTTCCTTCAAAGAATTGGGTTATGATTAAGGCACTTTGGTTGTTCTTATTTTGATTTTTACTATCTTGTGGAATACTTGTGCCTCCCCTCCAATTTTAACACTTGCAATCATTTTCATAGCTGAGATCTACCCCATGCACCTCATATTTTAGCCATAAATATAGTCAAGTTTTTACTGCACATTTTCAAGGAACCTAGGGTGACAGATTAGGGTTCATTGCCTTCCATTTTAGGGTTCCCTCCCTTGGTATGAGGTATGGCTCATCTACCTAAAGTGGCATAGGAATGGTGTTACCTACACAATGCTACTTGGCATTTGTATCTTGATCAGAGCCTCTTTTGTGATAGCTAAATATGTAGTTGGCATAAATATCAAATAAATATTTAATATAGTTGAGTTACAACCTGAAGGACGACAACCACCACACAATAGATACTTTTCCGCTTATTAGCAGTAGGCATGGCACTTAATACACTTATCCCTTGATACAGGAAGAGGTCACTAGGTTGGTTTAATTTTGACAGGAGAGCCTAATACAAAATATCTGATGGTCCCTAAAGCATATGAGGATCTTCTACTTAGTAATATGATCAAAGAGTTATAGAAGGCACATCTCCCAAAGTACTCTAGTGGCCTTACTAAGTAAATGATGTAAAATTGGCTAGAATACGTGACTTTATTTTTTGGCTCTAGGGAGAAAACATGTAATCAAAAGGTTTCATTGGTTATTTTTCAACTAAAAGGTGTCTCCCTTGTATAGTGGTAAACTCAACAAAGGAAATTGGGAGTGCTTATCTCCAAAATAACATGGAAATTGTTCATGGAGAAATTCCATAGAAAACATATGCCTAGGTAATGGAAAACTCCATAAAACAATGCAATCTACTTTACACAATAGGATAGAACTATAATGGAATACACTATAAAATTCATGGAATTCGTGCCTTGTGTGAGGCACTTAGACACAAAAGATCTACAAGTTAACATATTCATAAATGGATTAAACCCAATTATTAGTGTTAATGTTAACACCTTGACATTATCACCATTTACAAGGAAATTTAATTAGCGGTGAGAGGAGAAACATGAGGTAGGTTTAGAGCATTGGTTGTGTCACGGAGACATAAATTTGGAAAGGTACAATATAAGATATTTTATAAGATAGGTAGTTCCAAGCCTCCTCAATTGAATTGCACGGTGACAAATAGTGGTGACACCTCATAGTTACATACGAATCCAACCAACTCTCAAGAGCCTTACGTTAAACCAAATATCAAAACTAGCAACAACAACAAAGTGAATCCCATCGAGAAACTTATTGATTGAGCAAACTTAGGGGCACCCAATATTGAGTGTCAGATCTTTATTTTTTTTGTAAGTAGCAGTAGAGATTCATATTCATAATAAAAGAAAAGAAGTGTACAGAGCATCGAAAAATTGCTACAGGAGCCTTAAACTAAGAGGCCACTCGCCCATTCTGTCAAAAAAACTAGAGTTGGGGTTTTCTGAGAAATAGGAAAGTCAACTCTTTCCAGAGCTATACACTTTGACTAACATATTACAAATTATAAAGGGATTGTAGAGAGACATGAAAATTACACGTTTTAAAAACAAGGAGAACCAGAAAAAATGTGAGTCACGGAGGGGACCAGGGATGATAATGGAGCATCTAGGGTGTCACATCTCTCGCAAAGAAGTCTGGAATCTCCTCTAGGATCAGGCAGTGTCCATAATCACTTGATTTTGTTGGATTGTAGGTTGCATCTCATGTATCGACTGAGCAGCAGTGACATATGTTGGAGCCTCGCGGCCATGCTTTACAAGCATAATGATTATAGTATTATTTGTATACTCCTGCAATAGACTAGTGGAATTTCTCGTAGCTACAGAGGTATCACCTCCCTTCCCATGTTGGTCTTTATCTCCATCACCTTCCTCGTTGTCTGCGCTAGGAAACACCGAATACTGCCATTAGTTAAAATTTGCTTCCAAGGTGTTGGGTTGCGCATGAGTCTGGTTGAGGTAGGTATGCACGATCTGTGCCAAATCCTTGGCACCATTCCATCTGGCAGTCATGTCCTCCATCAACAAACCCAACATGTTTTTAATCATCCAATAGTGATTTATTCTACCACTGCTTCTTCCAGAGGCTAGATGATCAGATACCACCTTGGATTCCCACTCATTAATCATACATTTAACAGGAATGGATACCTGCATTATATATCCATCAGTATCTCTGAGTTTTTCCTTACGACAACCTCCTCCATGACCTGTACTGTCTCTACACGGAGTGTCACGTTGCCTGGGAATTTTCTCCTTCAACTTTGTTGGTAGGCTCACAGAGGAATGAACACAGAGTAGAAGTAGGAAGACAAGAATGCCCATAGAATGGAGGTTAGCAAGCCTCATGGTTTGAAATGTCGGCGTCATGGAGCTTTGTGTTAACACGCACAAGACTTAATTCGTCTGTGTTACGGCCCAGACTGGATAGAACATTCCAACTGATTGTGGGGTTAGAAAGCAGTTCACCACCCTTGGCATTTAATTCAACCACATCATCATCAGTCCTGTTTCCCACACCGTAGCCGCGTGTTATGAGCGCTAGATGGCCCATGTGGACGTCTCATGTGTCACCCGAATCTGGGGAGTGTCAGATCTATATCAGGACTCATTATGCAAAGGATTGTCATGGTAAGGAGTCAAATCATAATAAGAGAGAGCGTAAAAGCATAATGGGGGACACTAGTTGGTCCCATAAAATCTATGAAATAATAAATATACCGGAGGACAAGCACTGATCTTTGGTCATTGAGACCAAAAATGGTGGGAAAAGAAGCTTTTAAAGTTAAAATGGTATCCTTCATGGACTACATAACTCAACAACTTATACATCATTTATTAGACCATGTAAAGGTATAGTGGGATCAATCCATCCCATGTTTGCAACTTGGGATTGCACTGAGCAAATGTGCAAAGTGTAATAACCCAAAAATTCATAAAAATTTAAAATTTTCCATTTAAAATAAAATGTTCAAGGATGTCACTGCCCATGAACCAATAACTGCTAGCGGTTACTCAAACAGTAGTAATTAGAATTGAGCATTGTAATTCTTTAGTTCTATATAATTTATTTGTTTATCTTGAAGTACTATGTTACAGATGTTAAATTCAACAATTTATGTTTTAAAAGGGCAGGAAAGGAAACTACATCTAAATCTGATGCTAAGTGTGTTATTGTTGTCTTTTATCAAGTAGGAAAGAACCTTATATGAGATCGGGGCTTACTTAGCTTACATCTAACGTAGTGAAGTGATGCTTATTTTATAGGTTCTAAACAGGTAAGCAGTTTTGTTACTAGTAAATTCTAGATCGAGAATAACACTCAACTAGCATAGGATAAAATGATAGTTAAATTGTTTGATTTGCAGCTTGACCTCGTAAGAGGTATTGTTGGTATTTTTATTGTTAGAAATCTACATAAATGTTTGTAATAACACTATTGTAAAATAATGGGTTTAATTGCAGTTATGCTTACTGCCACAGTACTTGTTCCAATAATCTTCCTCCTTTTGTTTTTAGTTATAGATTTGTGTTTCATTTTTTTTGATGGTGTATATAAAGGACATATCTACTTTTGCCATTAAGAGCATAGTAGCCTAAGAAATCTATAAACTAGAATATATGTTAAACATACTTGCAACCAAAACTACATATTTATCGTTAGTGTTTGGTATAAAGTATTGTTTATATTTGTTTGAGTTCTTTCTAAACTTTAAACATTCTATGTTAGTGATTCTCCTTAATCAAGTATTTATATTTGATTTTCTTGTGTCAAAAATCTCATTTTATATGAGTTTTTGTTGACAAAACATATATTTTAAATTTAAAATCTATGCTTAGACTAAAACTTGTCTTCAAGATCTATTTGGTTATGTATTTCTATGGAAAGTTAGTTCACCTCCATCGTTGGTATCTTACTATTATCAAAAGTAAACATTATTTAAAAATAAGCAGAACATAGATAATTTATAGTTATGCATAAGACTTTAGTGTAAATAACACCTCTCGACCACAAAGTCTTTGGTTATTAACAACAAGAAATCAAAATGAGGATATTGATACTTTTGCAATGATATTATAAGGTTTTGACTTGTGAACAATGATTGTGCAGGTTAAAAACAAGACTTTTAAACTATAGCATGAAAACCATAATTGCAAAGAATTTCGGAGGACACATGGTTGGTGGTCGAAGCTTAGGGTTTAGTTGACTTTGGAGGCAACGAAAAGGCTTGTCTTAACCCTAAAATCGCATTTTGTTTGTCTCTGTGGTGGGGTGGTCAAGCTGTGAGTACAAGGCCGACATGCTTGTTGCCAATCCTTCCATCATTTGCATACAGGCCTTCAATAAGCCATACCAAGCTTTTCTGCAATTTTATCCTTCCATTTTCTGTGCAGTAATAAGTGTGCACAGTGTTTGCTGCTGTTGTGGGGTGGTTTGATAGTCGAACATAGTGTTGAAGGTTGGGATGTCATCGCCATCATTTGTTTTACTATGTGAGTTTTTTTTATGTGCGTGCTTTTAACCAAACACAGTGTAAGGAGATTTGTTTGAAAGAGTGAGCCGGGTTCTTTGTTTTACATTTGATTTTCGTATTGTGGGTTTGAACCTTACCTCGTTGTGGCTTGGGATTTACAATTGAACACTGCAAATTGAAATTCCTTCTAACAGTGCTCCCTTCCAACTTGGGTTGCTAACCAAGGAGGTTCGGGTTGGCATTCCACGTCAAACGGCTGAGCAAGCCTCCTTAGGTAAGACTCAATCTTGAAAAACGAAAACTCTTATGTACATTTAAAGAGTTACTTCAAATGATAGTTAGATGTAGCTAACATTATGGGGTTTCATTTTGTGCAAGTTCTCAAGTCCAAAATTCGGTTCTGAAGACTCCACCAACCGGTTTCCATGAGGGCATCCACCCCGGTAAGCCTCGGTTTCACCTGGGGATCTCCTGCACTTGTTGTGAAGTGTTTTTAGAAAGGTTCCGCTACATGAAAGATGGTTCTGGTTCGGCCGTGGCTGTTTTAGATGCTATGTTTTGTTTTCAAGCCTTAGTAGTTTTTTTTGGAAAGAAATGTTACAGGCTTTCATAGCTGTGAATATTTTTTTTAAAGCCTTCTCAGCCATGGTTGAATTAGAGTGATGTTATTTGGTACAGGTTTAAAGTTATAAATTTTATTTGAATAGACCGTTGGGCCGTTACGTGAGGATTTGTTTAGGGTTTTATAAAGCCTAATGGTTGTTCTTGTAAAACTTTTTTTTAGAAGGGCTTTAATAGCCGAAACAGATGTTTTGTTTCAGTGAACTCTATTTATAATTATAATACTTTTATTCATGCTTTTAAGCCTTGACTGGAGATGAAAAAGGATGTAAGCTGAGACTAAGTTTGTTCAGTTTTGTTTTAGATATTTATAAGAATTATTACAGCTTGAAACTGAATTAATAGTATCTTTGTTTGGTTTATAATTGTATAATGTTTTTATGCTAGCTATTTTTATTGTTATTTACCTTTCTATGGTTTCGAGTTGAGTAAATTATTAATTAATTTTGTTTTTCTCTTAAAAAGAATTATGAATTAAGAATTTTTGACAATGGAATGCTTCGATAGTAACTTATTTTTAATTCAGAGATGAATTTTGGAAATAGAATAGAGAAACAAACTTAATTTAAACAAAAGTACTTCTTTTCTGTACAGGGCTAGTAGTTTGTTTCAGTTAACCCTAGTTTGCATTTTTTTTTTACATAAGTGAGCTAAGTGGGTAAATATTTAACCTAGTTTATTGTTTTGCTAAGTTAAACTTAATCTAGATAATTTATTGTTCTATATTATCTATTTAGGATTACATACTAGGTTTATAAAATGTAATTTTGTTGGTTTTACTGTGTAAATTATTACACATACTAGTGTGTATTACTTAGGATTTTTCTTCTATCTTTATTTAGTTTATTTAAATACTTTAAATAAATATTACAAATACAGCTAAAGTTCTATAAACAATTTATACAAAATCCTGTGGAAAATAACCATTTGCATCTACATACATATTTTATTGAATCCATTGTTTGAAAATAAACAAACCTACTGTACTAGAGTACTGCCTTGCAAAAGGTGTGGAAAAATACAGTTTAGGTATTTTTTTTTCTATCTATTAATTAACTCAGAATTTATTTTACTAATTTACCCTAATCTAGCTAGTTACTAACTTTCACAGCATATATAATTCTCCTATTTATCCCTATCATGAAAATATACTATATTATTGAAAACTCTTAAACTTTCCAGATACAATAAATAATTTAAATGACTAAACTAAGCAAAACCTGGAAGTATAGATGAGGTGACAACAGCTTAAGGAAACTGTTCCTCCCAACCAACTCCTGGAGAAGTGTTGGACTGCAATTCTTGGGACCCCCGAGCTGGTCTCTTGGTCCACCTGATAGAAGTACTGGGTGAGAGATGTCATCTATAAATCCTCTGCAGCTTCACTAAGTGTTCAACAGTAGCTCAATTCTGCTTACAGCAGTATGAACTCAGCTTAGAATAGTTGCACTAGTTCAGGTCTTCATCCCTTTTCCACTCAAACTTACTTCAGCTAGTCCCCTCCATCGAATTCTCCGGTGTACCTCATTCACTCAGAATGATCACCAATCCAGAAAAAATGAGCAGCTCCAGCTGTCTTCAATGGGAAGTTTTTATTGGCATGCCTAGGTCTTTTGGGTCGGTTTTTACTTAATGAGCCACCTGCCCTTGTTCCACTTTCTTGGGGAACATGACCACAAAAATATGGAAGTTGCCACCTGCAACAACTAGAAGTAGTTTGAGGATGCTGCCACATGTCAATCTGCTCTCAACCTAGCCTCCTCCATCAAGTGACCAGTAAAACACTCATTTAACAGCTTCCCTAAGCTATTGTTTCATCTTTTATTTATTTATTAATAAAATATTATGCAATTACATTAAATTATCCTTGACCCCACTTGGTCATTAATTACAAACTTTAATATAAAATATAACATAAGGTTCCTCAAAACATGAAAATGTTTTGCAAATTTGGGGCATGTGACACAAAGAGTTTCCCTTTTCGTTTAATTGACTATAATTTCAATATAGAGTTACTTGAAAGGAAGTTGTATGTAGTGCTCCACATTTTGATGTGTACTTTCTCTGGACTATCTTGTGTTTTTTTAAAGATTTGCATCAATTGTTGTAGTGTTGAGGTTGATAGAACTTGATTGCATATCGATATATACCTTGTTCCTTAATATGTTAGAATACTAGTTTGACATGAGGTCATGACATCACTTATATAGATCTATAATTGTATGAATTTCCTATGCCAAGTTATTGATTTCAATTACGCATGTATAATCAGTGTGACTAATGTGAGTGTCTTAGTTAAGGAGGATGTTTGATTTATAAATATATGAATTATGGTCATTTATGTCTCAATTTAGTATCTTTTGATTTATCTAATTGTTTCCATGTGTGCAACTCCAATGGTACTGCAATTGATGTTCTGGTGTAGATAGATGTCCATAAACCAAAGTGCAAGTTAAGAACCCAACAAGGTTTGATGGTGGTAATTATAGCAAAACGACCATTTTAGACTTTTATTCCCTTTATGCATATAATATGATCCTCTAATATGTTTGCATGGAAGGTCAACAATGGCTTGCCCAAGCAACTTTTAATTGACATTATAGTTGAATATGGGAATTGTTAAACTCGACTAAAATGAAGATGAATGAAGATAAGTGTGAGTTGTGTTTTTATACACATAAATACAATGTGTATACAATGTATATGACCCTTGGTTTCATCTTCCAAGGGGTCTCTTCGACTTCACTGTGACTATTCATATTCATCTATGGTGAATGTGAATAGTAATAATAATAAAACTAACTTTTACCATAAACTTAAAAGATTAGGTTTCCAACATTGCCCCCCACCCCTTTAATCCAAAGGGGGTTTTATGAGTCTAAGAATCTTTTTGAAAGAGAGATAAATTTTGGAAGTCGACAAGCGTCGATGGTTGAACTCGTTACTAAAGTGCTCTCTTAATTGGTGGTTTTAGGATGACCAGTGTCTAGTAGAAGCTAACGTATTCTACTAAATGTTGATTTTGGATGACCAAAAAACAAGAGATAGAGGCAAAAGTTCCAACCCTAGAAGAATATTCATTTCAACAAAACATGCATGGTTATGGATTTAATCGTACTATAGATAATAATAAAAAGTAGGTATAAGTGTCAAAAATAGACTCAAAATACTCATCCAAATAACTAAACATTGCACAGTGGTTTCAAATGTCAAAACTAGACACAAAATACGATGATTTAAACTACAAACTTTAAACTATTTGAAAGACAATGTACATTATAATAATAATAATAATAATAATAATAATCTATTTTTAAGGTCACCGCCAAGCGAGACACCAAATTGGTGTATGAGACCCCCTTGTTTGTGGGACAAGGGACCCCCCGCATCAATTTAACTGCTAAAGTCTACAGAGGTGTACATACACTACCCCCTTTGGATTTGAACCCGTGACCTCCTAAGAGGAAACACATGCTCTTAACCATTAGGCCCACTCATGCTGTACCTTGCACATCAACCCTTTCAGTTCTTAGAAGGAAGAAGTCAACATTATTCCCAAGCACTCTCCAACCAATGCTTCTATTCGGCAAAGAAAACTTAGCCTCATAGTATGACATATAAATACACGTCAAGGAGATAATTAGGTAACTAGAATGCGGAGACAACAGTAATAATGGGCACCACGATTCAAGTGAATACTTACCCATCTGGAATCACAGACTCAAGAGGGGAATAGCACGAAAATCATTCTGTACGCCGAAAACCCAGCTTTAAATCCCCATTGTAGGGTTTGCTCAATCGTGCCGTTGAAGAGAAACGAGTGTCCTGATTTTAGTCTCACAGGAACCCGACGATCTACAGCTCAGTCGAGTGCAAATTGGAGGATTCGAAGCAGTAAGACTTCATTTTGTCGAAATCAAGCTCTGCAAGATTTTTATTAGATTTTTCTTCCATTTTTGAAATCCTGGGTTTTGGGGAAATTTGAGGGACTGGTATTTTCTTGTCTTCTGCTAGGATTATTGTCAGTAATCATCTCAGGAAAAAGAACATTTAAAAGTGAATCTTGTTGGGATCGAGTTTATACCTGTGAAAGATTCGATTTCGGGTTTGAAGAATACAAGTCTAGCCATTTTTTACCTAAAACAGAGATAATCGAACTGGTTACAGTCCTATCAGATCATCTAAATATAGGGTTTGAAGTTCTCAGAAGAGATGAACGTAGGGTATTTTGGATATATTTATTAATATTTACAGGAAGCGGGGAAGTATTTGAAGCTATGTCAGTGAAAGTTGCGGTATGTAGGCTGAACTATTCCTCATAGGGTTTGCTAATATCGCTTCAGGGGAATCTTTGTTCTGACTCTTGATTAAGGAATCAGAAATGAGGAAAGCTACATCCCCTTTGCGTGTACCTATTAGGAACTCGCCGAAAAAAATATTCCCAGAGTGCAATAATAACAATTCTGACGCTAATCCTCTCCAAGAATTCAGTGCCAAGGACCAATCTTTGTCTATTCTACGGCCTCCGTTATGCCCTATTCCAGAAGCTAGCTACAATTTACCAGTCAGTACAAATGCAGAGCAAGATCCGTGTACCCCTAAAACAAGTTCTCGAGCAAAGCTTTTCGCGTCTGGGCGCCAAGGTTCAAATCAGTTTTCCGAAAATACATGCAAAGGATCGAATTTTGGCACTCTCGAGAACGACCTACACAATAACTCGACAGGGTTTTCGAATACCAAAACAGGTTTGGATGGCACGAGTCAAGAACTCAAACTTTAAGTGCCACAGAAGTGGATTTTGCCCAATTTTCTTCTACAGGCATGGTGAAATGTCCATCCCAGGGAAATGTTCAAGAAATGAGCTTTTTGTCCGACCCTACACTTTCTATGCCTGGAAATCCGGAAAACCTGTCTGGCTGGACCCCTAATGGTGTACCTAGATCTCTAAAAACCAATCAGTCTTTCAGTGCAATCACTGGGAATCTCCCGATGGTGCCTTTTACTGAATCCCAAAATGTTGCTCAAGTAAAGAGTTTACAATCAGACTCGAAGAACAATTTTGTGCAACATCATTTTGAGCTTCACGAGGATCCATCTTTCTGGGACGATCATAATGTTCAGGTTGTATTCGTATTCGCCCTCTTAGTAGCATTGAAGTTGCTTCTCAAGGTCATTCTAGATGTGTCAGACAGGACAGTGGCCATACTATTACATGGCTGGGGCACCCAGAGTCTCGTTTTACATTTGACCTTGTAGCCGGTGAAAATATATCTCAGGAAAAGCTTTTCAAAGTAGCTGGATTGCCCATGGTTGAGAATTGCATGGGAGGATACAACAGCTGTATGTTTGCATATGGTCAGACTGGGAGTGGGAAAACACATACCATGCTTGGTGATATTGAGGATGCAGAGCAAAAATTGAGTGCAAACCGTGGGATGACGCCTCGTGTTTTCGAGCACTTGTTTACAAGGATCCGTAAGGAAGAAGATGCTCGGAAAGGAGAAAAACTGAAATTTGTTTGCAAGTGCTCCTTTCTAGAAATATACAATGAGCAGGTTGCAGATCTCCTGGAGCCATCATCAACAAATTTACAGATGAGGGAAGATGCCAAGAAAGGAGTGTATGTTGAAAATCTTTCAGAAGTCGATGTGAAAGGTGTCAATGATGTTATTCAGCTACTCTTGCAGGGAGCTGCCAACAGGAAAGTTGCAGCAACTAATATGAACCGTGCTAGTAGCCGCTCGCATAGTGTATTTACTTGTATAATTGAAAGCAAGTGGGAGAGTCAGTCTGTGACTCATCATAGATTTGGACGCCTAAATCTAGTTGATCTGGCAGGTTCAGAAAGACAAAAGAGTTCAGGTGCTGAGGGTGACCGCCTGAAAGAGGCCTCAAACATCAACAAATCACTCTCAACTCTCGGGCTTGTAATCATGAATCTTGTAAATATTGCCAATGGGAAACCACAACATGTACCATATCGTGACTCCAAACTTACATTTCTCCTCCAGGATTCTCTTGGTGGAAACTCTAAAACGACAATCATTGCTGATGTCAGCCCTTCTAATTGCTGTACAATGGAGACACTTAGCACATTGAAATTTGCACAACGAGCAAAGTTTATTCGGAATAATGCTTCTGTAAACGAAGATGCCACAGGAGATGTTATAACATTGAAGATGCAAATTCAACAGTTAAAGGAAGAAGTTAGTCACCTGCGTGGTCAGCTGAAAGGAGTGTCAGCCGCTCAGGAAGATGACTGTGGAAGCATGACCTTGCTGAACTCCCTAGGACCGTATGCATGGGATATGAAGGCTCTAGCAAGCCCACTGCTTGGTCATAAGAAGCCTCGTAAAAGGGATTTGGAATCTGCACTTGCAGGATCCCTGAAAAGAGAGGAATCTTTAGAAATAGCAATGAAGGCAATGGCTGCTGAAAATGAACAACTAAAACTTTTGGTTAAACAACGCGAGGAAGATGCACAGTGTGGAAAGATGATGCTCCGTTTTCGAGAAGACAAAATCAAAAGATTGGAGGCTGTTGCTTGTGATAAGATGTCTGCAGAAGCACACCTTTTGGAAGAGAAGAATGTGTTAATGGAGGAGCTGCAAATTCTAAGGAACCGTCTTGATCGCAATCCTGAGGTGACGAGGTTTGCAATGGAGAATATAAGGTTGATGGAACAGCTGAGGAGTTATCAAGAATCTTATGAGGGTGGAGAACTGGAGCAACTGTCGGAACAGATAGCGGTATTACGAGATCAGTTGCTTGAAGCTCTTGACTGGAAGCTTATGCATGAGCAGGATCCAAACCTTGTAAACCAGAAGGAATCATCAGAAGCAGAGCTTTCTGCCATCAGTGGGGAGAATGAATCACTTCACAGACAAGTTGATCTGTACCGAAGGGAAGCAGAAGCCCTTCGTAATAACTTGTCCTTCTGTCTAGAAGCCAAAGAAAAGTTGGAAAGGCGTGTTGATGATTTGATGATTCATTTTGATAAAATGAGGGTTACGGATGATGACGGAGAAGTACAGTTGAACCTGGCAATGCATGCCCCAGAGTTGAAAGAGGAGACATTTAGAGAAGGTTTATCATCTGAAAAAGAGCTTAAAGATTTAGTAGAAGCAATTAGTGCAGCCAGTCAACGTGAAGCAGAAGCCCAGGGAGATGCCATTTTTCTGGCTAATGAAGTTGATGTTTTACGCAAAAAAATAAAGGCGTCAGTTGAAGATAATGGAAGACTGATTGTGATGTATGAGAAAGCCATGCAAGAACGGGATGAAATACGGAAAGCTGAGGAAGATGCACGGGAAATAAATGAAAAGTCCCAACAACTGGTTCTCTTTTTCAGGAATCAGGTTGAGGAACTTGAGAAGGAAATTAAAGAAAGGAATCATAAATTCTTAAGTAAGGGAGATATGTCTGGAAAGGATGATTGCACAAATAACTGGCCAGATGGAACGAGTGCTATGAATGCTGAGGTAGAACATATAGTTTTTCATCTCAAAAAAGAGATTGAAGAACTTCTAGTGAAACTGCAGGATACATCAGAAGAGAATGAAAGACTGCTTGAGCTCTATGAAAAAGCAATGCGAGAAAGAGATGATGCAAGAAGAATGTGGTGGAGTTCTGGAGGTAAGACTGTTTCTGGAGAGCATGTGACAGACATGGAAGATGGAATAGGGGTAAGTGCAAGAGGTATTGAAACTTTGATTCAAGGCCATGATGAAGAAATTGAAGAGAGTGGTGAAACTACATTACTGCAGGAACATGCTAATATGAATGGTGATGTAAAAGCAGAACTGGAGGTAATCCGTTTGAGAATGGAGGTTGAGGAATGCCAAATGAAATTAAAGGAGATATTTGAAGAGAATGAAAGATTAATTGACATGTACGAGAAGGCAATGCGAGAAAAGGACGACCTTAGGAAACTATGGCAAGACTCTGTACAAAATAAGGCTTCTACTGAATTGAATGCAAATATAAGAGGCGATATAGAATCTTGGGAATTTAGAAAGGAAACTGGAAGACAAGAAATGGAGATTGTGCCTGAAAGGGCTGCTGATGAACTGAGGACAGTGTTGGAAAATGGTAAAAGTTATCAGAAATTTGGTATGAAGGACAATGAGCAGACAGAATCTGTGTTTTCTTCCTCTGATGCCAAACCACGGCATACAAAGCAGAACTTAGAGTTGTAGCAGCAAGAAATGATTGATGAGATCCAAAATCTTCGGACAGCGCTTGGGAGGATGTCTCAGAAGAATGAAAAATTAGTTAAGATGCATGAGAAAGCTATACTTGAGAGAAATGAATTAGTGAAGTTGTGGCAGAAGGCAGCAGATGCTCTGAAACATGCTGAGAAGATAGATCTTTTGAAAGGAGATAGATGCCATAACATTGCCAGAAGGCTTCAGATTCTATCGGGGAGCCCCATTTGTTCTCCTGTCACAAAAGAAACTGAAGTTCTTGAGGAAATGAAGCAGCAAGAAGAAAAAGATGTTCAGATTTCTGAACGTCATCATGGAATGTTTGTTACCCACAATCCAGGTGCAGCGGGTGTTCAAGAGCAGGCTGACTTTGGGAAATACATGGATGAAGATTTATGTTGAAATCAGCATCAGTAGGCATTCTCCAAGATCTGAGGT
>LPNX011197077.1:205115-258340 GCA_001517045.1 Pseudotsuga menziesii | reverse complement strand
TGAGGTATGTGATTTGACAGAGAAGGTTCACCTTGCTGAGCACCAGAGAATTGATGCTGAGAAGACAGTGGTAGTGGTCCAGTTAGAAAAACAGGCTGTTTTATCGCCAGACTTAAGATCATCTTCAGAAGAAATTTCTACACATTTTGGCAAGGCAGCATCCTTGTTGAAAGGTGAAGAAGAAAGAAATAAACTTTTCACTGCCTTGAAAAAATCCTCAATTCAAGTAAAGGAACACAGAGCAAATATTAAGAAGCTGGAGGCACAGTTGAATCTAACAGAATCTTCAGTTCGGCAGTTGGAGTCTCAGATAGAGGCAGAATCTGTTGCTTGGAAGGAAGCAAAGCTTTCCCTACAGCAGACTCTCAATGAAAAACAAATTTTAATTGATTCCCGTGAAGAAGCAAGTCGAGAAATGGATGCTTTGATCTTGGAGCTTCAATCTTCTGAGTTTGAAGTTAAAAGCAAAGAGGAAGAATTGAAGAGTAGCAGGGAGGGTCTTCAAGATCTAATTAACAGACTAGCTGAATTGGAACGAAATTTTTTATAGCATGCACAAACTAGACCTCTATTTGCCACGATACCTAGGACTCAATGTCTGGTGGAAGAAAGCAACATGAATAGAGACAATGGGACTTCATATTGTTTTCATCATTTTAGGTTATTATTGAATGATATTTTGGATGAATATTCTTTTGACACAATATTCATTAAATGCATGTTCTAAGATAATCCTAAAATGATCATTTTAAAGCAAGAAAGGATTTCACTAAGCTTATATCGATTGCTAATAGCAAGTTCCAACGGTGGACATTCATCTTTAGTGAATGTAGGAGTGAATTTAACACACAACTACCACACAGATAAAAAAAAATATGTTTTAAATGCAGAACTAATACAAATATGATGTTAAAGATGTTTTTTTAATCATTTTCAGCACAAATTAGACACACAAATGAAGCAGACGTTGAATATATCAACGCGAAAGTAATGCTTCAAGAAGCATGCATTAATAATGATGGCGCAAATATTGTGCAACTTCAACGCAAAAAATGACACAACATGTTGCATTGAGTCTTAAGTTTGCAATCTTTTTTTTTATCCGAAAAATTACACTTGCAAAGTGATGCTAAATGCGACACTATAGCCTTGTATTGTAATAGTGAATAACTATATGGAAGGGTCGTAACCATTGGAACTCTTTGTTCACTATTTATATGATTTGATTAATTGGCTTAGGTATAAAGGAAATATGGGGATGTGCTTTTGATGAGGGAGAGGACTTTATATCTTAATACGAGAGAGTGAATCAGGTTAGGTGTTGTTCATGAGTAAAGGTTTCGTAAAATGTCTTCTTATATGTTTCAAGTAAGTTTGTAATATTTAGCAGAGAGATTTGTGATATAGTAGTTTTTGTATTTGCATTTCTATATAAATGAACCAAGAAAAGGAAGCAATTTTCATTCAATGTTTATGTTGAAAATAGAATTATTATTATAATGCTAAAACGTAATTATGAATAAAATTATTTGCCATTGCTACAAAACTATCATATGAATCATAATTCAATAAGAAAATCTAGGTCAAAGAAATATCCTCTCACAAATACTTTGACACCGTGGCCTAATAATTTCTAGCATTTGTCACAATAAGTAGATCCCCAAATGCCTTCGATGTTTTATCATTCCATTCCCATCAAACAACCTATATTCTCCATTGCAAAATCCAAAGTATGATAACTTCAATAACAAATCCAAACACATTTAGGGAAACTGCCTTTAGGTTGGAAATGCACCAACCCTAAAGTCAGAGGGGCATTGATGGGGTGATAATGGGCATTTCCTCTACCAATTATATTTTGTCCCACCCACTTGAGCTTTCAACCTTTCCTAGGTTGATTACTCATAGAAAGTGTGCCCAAGAGACAATAGTAAAATGACATTCTTGTCGAGGACTAAGGTGTTTGGTTTTTAAAATATGTAACTCGAGCTATGTATTATCCTTACATTGAGCATGAGCTAGTAGAATATTATTCTATTCATCTATGGATCCACTAAAAAGTGAGTCCCTACTCTTATTATTATTGAGTGCCCACTTCTTGTGAGATCTTGGTGAGAGCAAGCAGTAGTGTTCAAGCAAAAAATATCACCTAGTAACTCCAAACAATGGGATTTATGGTCCTACACATGATGACAATTCCATGAGCGGAGTGCTTAATAAGTTGTATGTAGGACACCACAAGTTGATCGATCAATTTATGCTTTGAAGATCTTGAAATAGATCACATTATAGAAGAATAAGATTGGATGATGGTGATGGATGCTTTGATTATGAATAGTGCCCCTTATCTCCTCAAAAACCAATGTATCATGCCACATGTAATTTTTGTAGAGATGTTATAGCTTCTTGCAAAGAAGATGGTTGTGAAACATTTTAGCAAGTGTCATTATTTTTTATAAGAAGCTTGTTGATGAGGAAAATGAATATGAAGTCTGTATTGATGTTAGGGATTCTTTTAAAGATGACAATGCAAGTTTATTGTCCTTTAATCCAAATTTCCTATATGGTTCATGAAGAAAGATCAAATTCCATTGTAAAAAACTATGTTGCTACCAATAATCTAATAGACGACGATGATGAACACTTTAGCCTAATCTCTTCCCTACCTAATCTACTTGATTTTATCAAGGCTTCAAATGACCTCTTTAAAGTTGAAATCCATTATGCATTCAATCCTTATTTTTACTTGGAAGAAGACTCTTATGAGGAGGAATATGAGAAATATTCAAGGATTGAATTATTGTATCATCCCGACAGGTGTGTCATTTGTGTTAATAAAATTTAATGACTTGACAAAGGAGTGTTCATCATCAATTTTAATGATTTTACAAAGGAGTATTCATCCTCTATGTATAACAAATGCATAATCCCACCACACAAACAACTTGAGAATGCTATTGAGAAAATGGATCATGCCCCAAATCCTGCTAGTCTTGATCAAAGTCTACAAAAGGAGGCATGATTCTTTATTAATAAGAAAGACAAGGATTTAAAAACACCAACAAAAAATGTTGAAACAATGTCCCCGATTTTTTTGAGAAAAATCAACATAATGAAATTGATGCATTTTGAGTGCTTGGGGAATACTTGTTTGATGGCGATCCATTGTATGATATTAACCTAAGGGAACATGAAGAACATTAGCCAAAATCAAGGACCAATCTATTATTTCTAATCAACTTTTTTGCCTAAACCAAAGGAGAAGAAAAAGAGCATGGGAACCATGTATTGAGTTAGTAGCCAACTTCAATCCTTGTGATCTCTTGATCTAAGAAAAAACAACATTATCCACTGCTTTGTTGCAAAAAAAGACACATGATGCCCTATTAATATATTTGGTTTCTAGGTTGAATCTTCCATCCATTTCCCTTAATGCTTTTATTTTTAAAGTGATGAGCACATGTTTTTTTTTGTTGGTTAAGTGCCCTGCGACTAGTTGGGTGAACCTTTGGTCCGAGAAACCACGATCCAGGGGCATATAAGCCGTAAAAATCACCTGAGGATCGCACCAACACTTAGCATGGTTGGATTTAAATGTTGCCTTCCAGTAGCAGTGGGTTTTGATCCTAGGCCGCCAAGCAAACGAAACCCCTCTCAACCATTTTCTCTACTGAAATTTGACAATGAGCACATGTTACATATAATAGTGGATGAAATATATTTACAAAGGAGTGTCTTATTATACCTATCAATAGGAAGTGTATCATTGCATTCGATTTGCCTTTGAACAACACATATTTTGGTTGAATGCCTATTACTTGGCCTTGATTTTTTCATTTTATCCAAACTTTTCAAAATCACGATTTCATGTGGTAACATTGTCCAAAGTTTTCAAACATTTCACTGCGATACAATTGGTTGAGGGATTCAGTGTCTTATTGTCGAAGCGATGACAAGATTCTCGGTAATAGAAAAGTTTTTTAATTAGGGCATTTAAAAACCCTAACATTGTCATGGCCTTCTTTTCCATTTTCATGCTATCATGGACATTCTTTACTAGCTATCTTGTTGTTGTCATCAGTGTTCTCGCACTCTTGCACCATTTTCTAATCACCTAGATACTATTGCAGAATCAGTCCCCCTTTTGCTAATTACCAAGATTTCGCGCCATTGTTCCATTGTTTTCTAACCACCAAGATATTATTGTAGCGTCATTGATCACATATTTCATGTTCATTTCTTGCTTGTGTTTGATTTCTGGCATGAAGGACATGAGTTGGTCTCCATTGCCACCGTGTGTTTCTACATGTGGTTCGTTCTGGTTAAGTACATATCTACTCTAACATATTGAAGCAACTTGAAAATACCTGCAAGCATGTCACAATTCAATGCATTAGAGAGCAACTAAATTTATTAAGGGCTAATAACAAGCAATCTGCACTTACCAAGCACCAATTTCAATTTCAGGCCATCCACTAATGTTCGATGGCTAAACATTTATATACAATTTTAGTATTTTTTTAGTTTCTCTTTTTACTTTAAGTTTTATATTTTCCAATTTTAGTTCGATTTAAGGTTCTCTCATTGCATATTACTCTATACAAAGTTCTCGTACTCCTATTGTATGTGTGTGTTTGCGCACCCATCAAACATTTCAACCAGAAAAATCATAAAGGCACACTAGGGACTAAATTTATTTTTCTTAGTTTTAACCTTTATTTCGTTAAAGTTACACCGATATCCTAAAATAAGCTTCAAATAGGAAGAATTGTTGAGGTTTCTTTGTGCCATACAATAGAATGTTGCTACATGTTGATGTATTTGTAACTCATGTTGATGTATTTGTAACTTTAGAATGTATTCACTTGTATATTTCTGATTGTATTTCATTATACCCCGACAGAGATGTTTGTTCCTACGATCGGGAGAGTCATTAATATAATAAAGTCATGTAATGTCATTGAGGTTAACCCTTCGTTGTAAGTCAAGACAATAGTCCCCACAATTGAGTTGTTTGGTGTAAGTTTTCACTAATTCTATATAGTTTTCTTAAGAGGCTTGCAAAAACCCCATAATATCAATATTGGTATTAGGATTATTAGACTCTCCTAGTGAGGTCGGCCCTGTAGAGCAATTGTCAATTGGAAAACAAGTATAAATAGAGAGTGAGACTCTCTATTTGAAACACACACTCACTCAAAAGTAGCGCATGGGTGAGAGAGAAGTAGCTCACACAAGTGAGAGAGAGAACAGCTATCGTAGATCATCTTTGTATCTTTGGGTTTTACTTTTGCTATTGGTGCTCATTCTATCTCTCAGGAAGTTGCGGGGTTTTCTCCTTTATTGTTTCCCCGAGGAAATATATTTGTGTCTCTTGTCTCTTGTGATTATTGTTGTGCATGTTATTCTCTTAGATAATATCCTATATCATATTGATTAAATTATAAAAATCTAACATGGTATCAAAGCTAACCTAAGAAGAAGACAATGTGCAGCTGCGGGAACTAGGGCTTCCTAGTTGAAGGTGTTCTCTCCACATATCATTAAGCAAGGAGGGATAGGATAACTGAACTCACTAAGGAGCATCTATTGGTGGTAGTCATTTCTAAATCAGAGAAGTTTCACTGTACAACCGAAATACAATTGCAATGGCATCAAATGGAAATTAGGGTTTCATGCTTGAAAACCCTAAAATACTAAAACTAGTAGTTTTGGTACATTCGCTATATCTTGATATTGGAGAAGGCGCAGAAGCAAAAAAATTTACAGGACGAATATCAACTCCTGATGAACCATGTGTAAAATTTTCAGCCTCATATTTGCTATATTCTAGGAGATATGATTCCTCCAAGTCAGAGTTCCAACCTCTCCCAAGATTCAGCCTTAAATAGGTGACCTAGGGAGAATTGCTATATATCGGGCTACGAAGGTCCAAATGAAATTTCTCAAGATGTTACAGATAGGGCACGGACTTTAATTTATGTGGTAAAAGTTTTAGACCCCGAAGGTGAAACAGTGACACGTGGAAGAACGTACAAGTTCGCTATCCTAAACAGTCCTGAAATAATTCACCTTGGGAAAACACATAAGTCCCAATTGATGAAACCAATTCTACCCTAACCTACAGTGTTAGAAATAGGACAGGAAAGGATACCTCAGTACGAAGTTTTAGACACCGAGGAGCAGTAATGTCGTAGATACTGCAGAAACAATATCAGGCATTTCTGCAGAAGAAATTGGAAAACTAGGGCTTCCTGTTTCGGGAGCTTCCTCTACTGTTTTCAGAAAAGGAGTACATTGGACAACTCGCCTTGAAGAGGCCCATATTTATGTCCAATTAGAAGTTTGAAATTCCAAGTTTTTAATATTAGGGTTTCTCTGACAAACCCTAGATTATCCAGATCCGGAACCGGGACGAACACCTCAAATCGGTAAGATCTAAATTTTTGCTATTTACTTTTGAGGTTCTCATTTCAAAATGACTAATCACACCAACTTGATGACAAGCTTGGTGAAGCTGATAACTTCCGAGTATGGAAGTATAGGATCTTTGTGATCCTTGAAGAAATTGACTTAGATCAGTATTTCAGTAAAGAAGTTCTGAGAGTCAGAGGGAGATGAGGCTAAGGCAAGAGCCAAGAGAATCATTGCAGATTCTATTAAAATCATCTCATCCCTCATGTGTCATCCTTGAAGACACCAAAAGGAAGTGTTCATTGCTATGACAAAGCAATAAAAGAAGAATAAGATATTGTCATAACCACATTGAATGGACTCCCAGGATCATGGGATTCATTCATTTGAGGAATGTGTGCCAGAAGGAAGTGATTACCTTCAGCAGACTCTAGGAAGAGTGCACACAAGAAGAAACTCGACTCATAATAAGAGAAGAGAAGATCGGAGCAACTAAAGATCAAACTCTCACTATTCAAAGAAGATCCCTCAAGCAATGAGGAATATGAAGGACTCAATTCTTGAAGAACCTCTTATCCATCTTAGCATTTGGATAATAAATGATGATGTTATGAATGAAGAAGATGATGAAGTTGAAGGCTCAAGAAGGAGTCTACCCACGAAACAAATAAAGATAAGTATTTGAATTGTCTTTTCCTATATATCTAGTTGTTTATATGACATTGTTTAGTTGTGAAATATATTGTGCATGATAGAATGTTTGCATTAATGAACAATATACTACTGTGCATGTTAAGGGTAATAGCCTATAGTGCCATTCAACACTCCATTGCTACTTATCTAGGATGAAACCTATTTGCTGTCATATTGGGATTGGTGCACAATCTCAATAATGTTTTGGTAGAGATGGAAGGCATATGGAAAGTTTATATGTATACCAGATATGGATGAATGTTGTATTGGCTAAAATAATTTCATGATTATATCTTTATGCATAAGAATTTGTTGTTATGAATATTCCTTATGAAATATCTCTAACCATACGGCCGATGCATTTGAATTGTAGGAAAGATCACGTACAATCGCCTACAAGAAAAGAAGGATGAGACTAGTTCTGAAGAATAAGTGATGACAGTTCAAGATTCACTCCAATAAGCTTCAGAAGAATATAAAGAGAATGGTAGATCAACCTCGAGAGATAAAGACCACCTTGGGCACAATAAATAATCCAAAATGAAGAATAGTATGATGAGACTTCAAGAGGCCTCATACACACTCTAGTTATTTAACACTGTTGAGTGACATCATTGATGCACAGCCTTCCAGCTATGTAGAAGTAGCCAAGAAGAAAGGGAAGGAAAACACCAATTCAAGAAGAATGATGTCTAGGATGCGGTATCGAGACCCGAAGGGAATTCTGCAGCGTCTTCCATATGGATCCACAAGATCCAGGATGCGGTAGATGGCAACATTGTGGGATACAAGGAAAGATTTGTGGCTTGAGGCTTCTCACAGAAAGAAGGCATAAACTACAAAGAGACATTTGCAGCCACTGGGGGTTGAGACACATGACATGCAGACTCGTGTGTGCAAATTAAAGAAGGCCTTGTACGAGCTCATAAGGCACATACATGAGGAGCTTGAAGATAACCTAGAGTGATGAAGATCTTAACATTTTCTACAAGGTTGAAGATGAAAGCCTATAGAGGATGACAATCTCACAAATGGGTGCGAGAAAAACTTTTCAAAAGGTTCAAAAAGAGGATCTTGGTATCCAGTGACCCTAGATGGATACATAGAATATTAGTAGTAGAAGAATCTACTTGTCACTCCAGTACAGAATGTTTCAATACATAAAGTATGAAAGGCAAAGGGAGAATGATTCTCCGCTTCCAAGGGAATGACTGCAAAAGATCTTGAGGTTTGATATGGTATGATAGGATGGACATATTACTAATGGCTCTAGGGTTTACTAAGAGTATAGCGGATTCTAACCTTTGCTTCAAGGTTGAAGGTAGAAGACCAATGATGCTCCTGTTATATGTCGATGACTTGTTCCTGACATGAAAAGAGGAACTCATTAAAGATGCAAGAAGGAGACTTGCTGCTGAATTCAAGTTGAAGGACTTGGGTATGATGCACTACTTTATAGGCATGGAGGTGTGGCAGAGTGCAGATGGAATCTTCCTTGAACAAGAGAAGTATGCATTGGAGATCCTGAAGAGGTTCAAGATGATGGACTGCAACGCCATGGCCACACCTATGGCATCGAACCTGAAGCTATTGAGTGATGCTTCATTCGATACGATTGATGCCACGATGTATCGTCAGATGATTTGTACATTGACGTACTTGACGAATACGAGACCATATATTTGCTTTGTTGTGAACACATTGAGCCAGTTCCTGATGGATCCGATACATGTTCACCTGATTGTTGCAAAGCATATTTTGAGGTACCTGAAGGGTACAATTGATTATGGGCTCAAGTATGAGTCGAATCATAAGATTAACATGGAGGGTTATGTGGATTCAGATTGGGCAAGCAATGCCATTGATAGGAAGAGCACCCTGGGATGCTTCTTTAGCTTGAGATCCAGTATGGGCTATTGGTTTAGCAGGATTGAGTCCTGCATGGTGCTGAGTACAGTCGAGGAAAAATATGTTGCCACTTACTCGGCTATTTGGGAGGTAGTATGTTTCTTTTGAAAGCTACTATTTTATTTGATTGATCTGACTTGTATTTTTGCATGATGCAGAGAGGAGCAGTGAAGCTCCAGTATGTGATCCAGATCAAGATCTCTCGAAAGAGGGAGTGATGAGTTTTAGCATAGCTAATGAGACAAGTTATCTGAGTATAAAGTCCTAGCGAAGTTCGTAGGTTGCTCAGACGTAATCACTTATATAGGTTGTCCTCAGATGTAATCAATCATAGCGAAGCTCGTAGGTTATCCTTGGACGTAATCAACCCTAATGTGATTCTATGCTAGAAATGGCCAGAGTGAGGTTTGAGTACTTTAGAGAGAAGCTTGGTGTTCATCAGATCTAGGTTCCCTCCAAGGGGAAGCGATATACATGAGCCCTTCCCAGATGTTAGTAGGTGAGTCCTACCATGCCAGTGGATATAAGTGCTGAAGCCTTTCCCGGATGGTAGTAGCTGTGTCCTACCATGTTGGTGAATGTGAAGGTTGTATTATGTGTATCTAGATTATGCTCTGAGATGATTTGAAGAGGAATTCCTTGCAGAGGCAAGGCACTACATCCAGCATGAAAAAGGGTTGGCTCTGTAGGGGAAGTCCTTGCAGAGGCAAGGCACTACACCCAACATGAAAAAGGGCTGGCTCTGTAGGGGAAGTCCTTGCAGAGGCAAGGCACTACACCCAACATGAAAAAGGGCTGGCTCTGTAGGGGAAGTCCTTGCAGAGAAAAGGCACTACATCCAACATGAAAAATGGTTGGCTCTGTAGGGGAAGTCCTTGCAGAGGCAAGGCACTACATCCAACATGAAAAAGGGTTGGCTCTGTAGGGGAAGTCCTTGCAGAGGCAAGGCACTACATCCAGCATGAAAAAGGGATGGCTCTGTAGAGGAAGTCCTTGCAGAGTCAAGGCACTACATCCAACATGAAAAAGGGTTGGTTCTGTAGAGGAAGTCCTTGCATAGGCAAGGCCTACATCCATCATGAAAAAGGGCTGGCTCTGTAGATAGAGACCTACATCCAGCATGAAAAAGGGCTGGCTCTGTAGATAGAGACCTACATCCAGCATGAAAAAGGGCTGGCTCTGTAGACCTACATCCAACATGAAAAAGGGATGGCTCTGTTGATGAAGACCTACAAGGAGCTAGGCCGACAACCAACATGAAAAAGGGTTGGCTCTGTAGAAATTCCTATGACAAGTCGATTTGAGAGATAGCACCATTGCTCGAGATAGCAGCAATAGTGATGTTGATGATGATCCAGTGACGAAGACTTGTGTTGATGAACTATGTCAAGAGAATACCTTCCTAGATAAGAGGGAGTGTTGATGTATTTGTAACTTCGAAATGTATTCACTTGTACATTTCTTATTGTATTTCATTGTACCCCAATGGAGATGTTTGTTCCTCCGATCGAGAGAGTCATTAATATAACAAAGTCATGTAAAGTCATTGAGGCTAACCCTATGTTGTAAGTCGGGGCAATAGTCCCCACAATTGAGTTGTATTAGGGTTATTAGACCCCTAGTGAGGTTGGCCCTATAGAGTAATTGTCAAGTGGGAAACAAGTATAAATAGAGAGTGAGACTCTCTATTTGAAACACACACTCACTCAACAATAGTGCATCGGTGAGAGAGAAGTAGCTCGCACAAGTGAGAGAGAGAACGACTGTCGGAGATCATCTTTGTATCTTTGGGTTTTGATTTTGCTATTGGTGCTCATTATATCTCTGAAAAAGTTGTGGGGTTTTCTCCTTTATGGTTTCCCCGAGGAAAAATATTTGTGTCTCTTGTCTCTTGTGATTATTGTTATGGATGTTATTCTCTCAGATAAGATCCTAGATCATATTGATTAAATGATAAAAATCTAACACTGCATACATGAGTTGTTAACAAAATGTGATTTTTTATGTACAAATCAAACATTATCAAGGAACAAAATCATTTCAAAAACAAGCTACAGGTGTATAACTATAATTTTACACACAATAATTTTATGCTAATTCATATCAAATATGGAAACAACTTTTTTTGTTCACCTAAGTTCATATGATTCCTGCAATATTCAATTATATTTTCATGTTGTTAACAACATGTGGTTGTTATGTACAAACAAGACATTATCAAGGAACAAAATCATTTCCATAAACAAGTTGTAGATGTATAAATATAATTTTAAGCACTATAGTTTTATGTTAATTCGTAACAAATATGTTAAAAACTTGTGTTATTCACCTAAGTTCGTATGATTCCTGTAATATTCAGTTATATTTTCATGTATGTTAACAACTTGTGACTTTTATGAACAAACCAGACATTATCAAGGAACAAAATCATTTCCATAAACAAGTTGCAGGTGTATAACTATAATTCTATGCAATAGCTTGGCCTATAAGAGGGCTTGGAATTTTTATCCACAAACAAGAATAATAGAAGAAAGGTGCTCACCAACCTATGAAAACCACCCAATTATAGATTACCACCTATAGGAACCTGAGACCTACAAAGAAACCCACCATTCCAAGCTTCAAACTTCGGCCATGTTCCACTAATGTATGAATGCAATGGTTAAATATTGTTCTTGAATTTTTATTATACATTGCAATATAGTGATTTCATACAGTGAAAAATGGCATCAAATTTTTCACATGACTCCAACTTGTGTGAATAGAGACATACTCTTTGTTACCATCTTGGTACTTAGAACGCTTGGAATATCTTCTCCTCAAATGTTTAATTGCATCTATGCAACTTCATTTATTCCATGACTCCAACATGCATCCTTACGACCATCTTGAGGTTGAGACTTGCATAACTAGTCCACAGGAGGGGCATATTCCATGTGTTATACATGCAGTTACAAGATTTCAACTTGTCGGAATGGAATTACCTTGGTTGTGATGATGTAGCATGTAACCTTTGAGTAGAAACTAACCTCACCATAAGATTTCAAGGTTGAGACCTGCAGAATCGGTCATAGGAGGGGCATATTCCACATGTTATGCATGCAATTATAGGATCACAACTTGTCAAGGTGGAATTACTTGGCCTAGGAGATTGCTATTGATCAAAGAATTCTGTAGAATTCATAAAAGCGAGCCTCCATGGGGCCACGTTGTAATCTAGATAGGTGAGCCTCCATGGGGCCACCTTGTAATTTGGATAGGTGAGCCACACTACGATTTTCTCCGTCCTCCTAGTACGAATCTAGCTTAAATGTCTACCTTTCCAATGAACTTTTATGTTTAGTCCCTAGCTTAAGGCTACAAGGGACTCTAGTAATCAGGTTATCATTTTCTTCATTAAAATGGTCTACAAATCAAAACATTTTTTTTCATAAAAAATAAGCCTTGTATTGATTAAGGGGAGCATACTTTTTGTATACCAATCATATGCATGAAACCGTCATATCCTCGAATCAAAATATTTGAGGTCTTATTTGACCTCATATTGAGGCAAGCTCAATACATAACCTAAGACTCAATTCATGAAGAATAATGAAGTTGAGTAATGATAGCATTACTCTTGATATTAAATGCTAATTTTTCTAGCGTGATATAGTATGTACCGTACTTGAAACATGATGACCTTCCACCTTGCTAATGCATGTCACAGCGTGATGGTTCCACCTTGCTAATCCATTCCACTACCTTTTTCAAGGTGGAATGCAAGAAATGCCATCGATGATGCCATAACCTATAACTGAGATGTAGGCCAATCACTAGGGTCACCAACACTACATGGTCTAGCATTAGAAACAATAGTAGTAGGTTTAACAGTAGTAGCATAGGAAGCATTGAGGAGAAAGAAAAAGAGAGGCACCAACAAATTACATGCTAAAATATGGACTAAATTACAATCTAAAGATTTGTACTAACACCTACGGGTAACACTTTTTCTCAGTACCCTTTCATGTTCCATCTTTCCTTCATTCGTTTCCATAACCATGATATGTTGCAGTTGCAAATCCAGTCGTTGCATAGTGCCCATAGAACCTCCACAATCGAGACCTAATTCTAACATGCAAATAACACATGTCAAAGAAGGATGCTAAAATTTCAAGAATGAAAAAAGAGTCACGTTAGCATCTAGTTATTTTCTCTGCAACTACTATTGGTACGAGTTCATGTCTAAAGTTATTATAGTGCCAAAATCTTGTAACCATGATTCCTGGTCTAGTTCCTCAGCTAGCTCTAATATGAGTGAAGTCTAAGAGTTAGAAAATCTTGAATATACATAATAATTATCTTATTTATTAGAGGTTTCATATTGTTAACAAATATTTTACAAACCCATACTTGAATGGACTTGAATTACTCCAAATACTCGGCAGAGCGAAAATATGCCAAATTTCTAGCAGTAAATTAGTAAGCTAATCGAGTGGAACTCAAATGGTATTGAACAAAGTGAACATGCAGAAACACCAATATAGATGATATGCACCAGCTATGTGAAAAACGATGCAATAGTTACCATTGTCAATTAACCAGAATGGCTCGTAGAATCCAAATCGAGTTAGCATATTTGTAGGAGCATCATTCACGAAGATGTATACTCAACCAATTCTATAGACATGTAGAATACCATCATAACACTTAGTTCCATTCTAGTTTCCCATTTCATTATTTTATTCTCTGGAGGGAGAGATTTTAGGGTTTCCTATGCAATGCATAATTCTTGACTCAATGAGAGGAATATGAACTATATTGGCAATAGAAAGAAATATTAGCATAGTAGCACTTGATTGTATTTCAATAAGAACCATAGAAAATGTGTAAGAAAATGCAATGTTACCCAATGCTTGGAAGGTATACCAAGTCTTCTTTGCTAGTGAAATTTTATCAATAGGTACTCCCGTGCACCTTCCATGTTGAATGTAACTCCTAGCAATAATGTGCCCTTCATACTTGTTTATGCATATGATCTAGTTTTTCTTTGCTCCACCTTTGGTGACTATGCTTTTTTGAAAGCTAGTTGTTGGATAAGTTGGACTTGTTGAAGTAATAGGGGTCTGTCACTACTCATCCAACTAGCTTGCTCGATTGCTAGAAGAAATTGTTTCTCTTTACTCTAGAGCAAAGGCTTGGGTAGCTAAACTAGTATAGGTACCAATAAAAAAGGCTGCCAAAAAAGAACCACTATTCTCGCCCAACTGCCATACTTTTTTTGAATAAAGACTTATAAATCCCCTCAACTATGACCACAATGCAAACCATAGCAAGTGTTCATTTCCTAGTAATGAACTTAGACCCTTTTCTAGCTTCAAAATTTGAGTTGGTTATGAGTCTGGATTCCTAAAATGGGTAGTTAAATTGAAACTTCTATGATCAACAATACAAAGGTTGATCCTTTAGCTACTGTAATATACCCCAACAGATCAACATTTTCTTGTAATATTTTAGATTACTATTTTATTTTTTGAGATAAGATGGTTCTGGAAACCGCCAACAAGTCCTTGAAGGACAAATGTAACCGAAACATTTTTCTTTAATAAGATAACGAATGATGGGGACAACCATGTTAGATGAGGAAACTATGCATGCGAGAGTGTGGAAGGGTGGAAGGTTCAACCTCAATGAAGGTACACCAGGTCGACGCGATTACGGCACAGGGATCGCAGTAGGCGGTGGAAATCCCCTAGGGGGTGAGTTGTAGCTGCAAAAGACCTAAAATAAAAAACTATAAAGAGAGGATACACGAGGAGGAAGAGACACCGCTGGGTAGGAGGAAAGAATGAATCCTTGCGGGTGAATACTCTGTGTTTGGAAGTGATTTCGGACTGAGGAACTGGACTTGAGCTTGGTTGTCTCCACTCTCGGTATGCATAGATTAGCTTAGGGGTGATTGAGGACATATAACATCTGTTCCTAATCTATGGTTGAGTGGAATGTGGTTGTTCCTTCTTCATTAGGATCATTGTATAAACATGTTCTTTAAGATGTCTAAATCTTTTATACTAATGAGCTCTTGATATACCTGTTTTAAATGCATAAATGTGGTTTGTTGATAGTTATTGTTGCATGTTTAAGATCTGGAACATGTATTTGTGGCCTGCACTTTAAGAACTAGAGCATGTACTTTGATGCTGGAAATGATTTGGAATTTGGGTAAAATGTTGTTGTGTTTATCATTTCAGGTTTTATTGGATTTGGGAGGATCACTGCAAGGAAATACCATTTAAATGTTTATTTGTGTTATGTGTTAAGTTATGGAGTACAAAAATGTATTGATCTATTTATTTGTTGCTTGCATTAAGGCCCGAGGACTAGGAAATGTATTTGTTGTTTTATTTCTATTGTGTTAAGATTTGGGTCATGGAAAGAGGTATTTAATAGTCTATGGTTGTTTGTTTTAAGTCCTGAAGCTAGGAAAGTGTGTTTGGAGATTCATTGGTTTCTCAAGAATATGTTAGATNCCCCCCCCCCCCCTTCAACTTAGTAAAGTCCATGTGTAACAATTAACCCTGAAACAAATAAGGCACTATGGAATGAGGGTGTCACTGTTGAAGTTCCTATGCTTGAACTTGACCTAAATAATGAACTTAGCCTAAGGCTATGAGGCAACCAAAGGTGTACAACCCCTTGATCTCACCCAAGAAAACATACATAAAACATAGTAAAATATACAAGAAATTGGAGTGTTTACACAACCCACAATCTGCATTGCGGAAAGCAGAAAGCGGAAGGTAAAACTATGGATTAATTGAGTGTTTCTGTAATCCGCATTGCAGAAAGCAGAAGGTAAAACTATGAAGTAATCGAGTTTTTCCGCAATCCGCATTGCAGAAAATGGAAAGCGAAAGGTAAAACTGTGAGGAATTTGAGTGTTTCTGCAACCCGCAATCCACATTGCAGAAAGTGAAAAGCAGAAGCTAAAACTCGTAAAGAATTCCAGGGTTTTCGCAATCCGCAATCCATAATTGTGGAATGCAGAAAGTGGAAAGCAATATTGTTAAAATGTAAGGGTTTCTGCAATCTGCAATCTGGAATGCGGAAAGCAGAAAGGAAAATTATTAAATTATAAGGGTTCTGAAATCTACAGTCCGCATTGAAGAATGAAGAAAATGAAAAGTATGTTGTAGCTTATAAGGTTTCTGTAACCCGCAATCGACATTGCGAAAGGAAATCATGTGAATTGCTAGAAGTTGACCGGTACAGGGATCAATGATTGGAATTCAGTGCCGAAATAGATCAACAACTCATAAGAGTCACGGGAGACGAGATATGCAGAAGGTAATGTTTATGATAAAAGTAAGGGCTTCCACAATCTGCAACTCGCATTGCGGGAGAGGATTTTGTGGAAGGGAATATTGTACATATTTTGGGCTTTCTGCTATCCGCATTGTAGAAGTGGGATTGCAGAAGGATAGAAATATAGTGTAGTTTAGCGTTTCTGCAATCCACACTGTGGAAGCGGAGTTGCGGAAGGAGAGGTCTAATCCAAAAGGACTGTTGCAGAAGACGTTTAAGCTTAGGTATTTGGGGGAACCCGACTAGTTAGTGAATGAAAGATAAGTGTTAAGGCTATTTCTCCCTAAGGTTTCTTTGTATTTTGGTGATGATTGAGGTATCATTCATAGAGTCGAAAACCGTAAGGCAGGTTTGTAATAAGCTCAAAATCCACGGTTAATATATAGAACAGAGGATTGAATACAATGGTTCATGACTAATGGTATATATTTCATGTAAATAAATTCTTTTTTTTTACATGCATTTTTGGATAGGTTATATTTACCTCCTAGTCAACTTGAATCCTTGAAATTAGAAGGAGAACGAATTGCTTGAGGTATTTATTGTTTCCTCCAAGTGTTGGAAACTCTAAATGTTGTGAAGGGATAAGATCCTTTAAATTTATCAACCATTCAATAAAGTGGTATACAATGCTACAAGTGAAGGACATAAACTTGTGTTGTGGATTGAATCCCTTCACTGAGGTTGCATTGTTTTGTTCTCTTGGACCATATTAACTAATTTCTATATCTGACACCTTTGAATAGATTCTTCCATTTCGTATACCTGAAACTCCCTTTTCCCTGAGCTCTGTTATTAAATTGTCAGCTAAAGAAAAATAATTCACACATCCAACAAATGGATCACCCTCTCCCACTTTGATATTTAAATTGTTTCCGGAATTCTAGTCCAACTGGTTGATCTCTTCATCAATAGACTTTAAGAGACCATGCTAAATATTCGAGGCAGTGACGGATGTTTTATGATCTTGATGCAACCAATCAGCAACTAATCCAATTGGTAGGTATTTTTCCTTCATACTAACAATCCACGGGCCACTAGAAAAGAGACATCTCCAAATATTCCTAGTTGTTATAACTTTCCCAATGTCAAAAATATTCTTGATTCATCATCCCTTGATACTTTTGGGTGGGAAATTTATCCCAACAAACCAAGTGAAATTTCTTTTCATTCTTGTTTCCATACCATAAAAAGTTGAAACACCTCCACCTGATCCTCTCCAAAATGGATTTAGGGATTTTTGCAAGAGATAACTATTAGACATAGATGTTCTACAGTACCAATTTAATAAGTATTAGTCTGCCATCCAACAATAACCAACGTTAGCACCAATTCTCCAATATTTTTTCCACCTTCTTTAATAGCCACGTCCAATTGCCTTTCATGTAGTTATTTGGTTTTAAAAAACTAGATATTTTAATTCTTTCTCAACTGTTTCTACCTTGAAAGGGAGAATCTTTTGAAGCTTTCCTTAAACTTGTCCTCTATCCCATATTTAAAAAAAAAAAAACTTTTCAACCCTAGTTTGCATTCATGTAGCTTCACCAAAGGTATCCAGACATTCCTTGAAAGCATGACATTCACTTATAATGCCTTTACTAAAAAGCAACACATCATCTAGAAAAAACAAATGTGTTATCCTTAAGGCAGCATCGATTCTAACTCCTACCAACCTGCCCTCCACTATTGCTTTTTGAATTGGGGGACTCAAACCTTCAACTACTAACAAAAATAACAACGGAGACAAAGGGAAACCTTGTCGCAACCTCAAGAGCTTCTAAAAAAATTGGAGGGTACACCATTCCTATTACCCAGTTAGTAGGTTTAAAACTCATACCAATATTCAATCAAACTATCCTAAGGAAGTTCCAACTTACCCTAGCATAATCCTTAACAATATCTACTTTTAATATCATTGCCTTCAATTTCTTCACCTTGATGGAGTGCAAGCATTCCTGAGCCACTCCAATAGCATTTATGATTTGTTTATTCCCAAAAAAACCAAAATGTTCCTTGGATATGAACTTCGACAGAATCGGCTTGATACAAGTGGCTATCACCTTATATACGATCTTATATATCAAATTACAAAGTAAAATTGGACGAAAATCATTGAAAGAAGCAGGGGTGGTTCTTTTTGGCTCTGAACATAGCATTCATAGCCGCACTAACATAAACATTCAATATTGAATCTTCAACAATAGCTAGCAGATCTGGTCCCACCAGGTCAAAGAATTCGACAGTCTACCCATCTGGGCCCAAACTCTTGGATTTTGCAAAGCCATTTAAAATCTTCCAAACTTCTTCCAAGGATATTGGGCGAAGTACTTTTTTTCCTTCCTCTTGAGAGAAGGAACACATAAAAAATTAGACAAATTCTAACTGGCTTACAATAGGATTATTCCTGGTATCTTTGAAAGTATTATGAAAATGTTTTGCATCACCTTCTTCTAAGTCTTTATGGGTATTAAGAAGACCCCCTTAATAATCTCTCAATTCCCAAATCCCATTAACATTTCTTTTGTTCTTTGCATACCAATGAAAAAAGATTGTATTTTGATCACCCTCCGATATCCATATTGCCCTACTCTTTAATCTCCAATCCTCCTTCTCCAACTTCAAAATTTTTAACGTCCCTTCTTCTATTGCCACAAACAGATATTTTTCATGAGCTGAGAGAATGTTCAAATTATTTGAGGCATAGACTCCCAACAATTATTACTTTAAGGTATTTTTCTTCCTTTTCCCCCAGTTGATGACTACATTTTTAATCTCTTTTAGATTTGAAACCAAATAATCATGGTTCTACTTCAAATGTCAACCTATTGTCTCTAATTAATTATTTTATCTCTTCCTCTTCTAACTAGGAATTGCTATATTTTAACAGGTATTTTGGCTCATCCATACTTGACTCCACTTGTAGAGCCATTGTCATATGGTCAGAGATCAACAAATTTACTATACAGGATTAAAGCCTTCCTACGTTATCGACAAAGTCCACTACACATAGAAATATATCTTATCCTTTTACAATCCCTTCTCCCCAAGATCTAAGTGGGGGCAAAAAGGATCTGGATATACATCAATAATATTTGTCTCATGAATAAGATCTCTAAAAAAATCAGATAAGGGATCCAATCGAGCCCGAGAACTCCAAACCTCTCTTGCAAAGATGGTAAAATTCATATCACCCACTAGGATTGTACGAGGGTCCTTCAAAATGTGATACTCCATAACATCATTCTAGAAGTCGAGTTTGTTGTGATATGGCCCATAACAATTAAGTGTCTTCATCTAGTGATTAATAACCTTGACTACCCCTTCCAATAAAATTTTTGAAAAGGTCGTGTAAGGAACTAGATTAGCAACTTGGGGATTCGATGTGGATAATAGGACACTAGACTATCCAATAGAATCTATGAAGCACATTTCCCATCCCACCAAAAAAATTGTGCATATTTCTCCCATCGTTTCTCCACTCAACATTTTTCTTAAAATATAACCACATCAGGGTGAAGTAATTCAAATGGTCTTCAAAGAGCTAGTTGCTTGGGATGCCCTACTAATCCCCTCACATTTAAGGAGAGAATGATCATTTGGGTAACCTTTCAGGGCCTTCTATGCTCTAAGTGCCTGAAAACCTTCATTATAGCTTCCTACAGGAAATTGTGTTGAAGCAACACCAACAACCTTGTGCTCAACAGAACAAGTAAAAGAGCACATGAGGGGTTTTGCTAAACCACCATGTATCGACCCTTTCATCTCCTTTTTCCCTTTGCGCCCACCGTTACCAACACCCACTTGAATTGAATTTGTATTGAGGTCGACTAGATTGATTCTAGATTCAACACACTCATATTTTGGTTTAGGGATAGACCCATCAAATACTTGGAGGGTGGTTCTCTTCAAGACATATTTATAGCTAGGGATGAGGCTTGTTAGCACTACATCCTCCTTCTTGTTTGTGCTAGTAGAGTAGGGAGGAAACCCCATGTCCAAATACTTCTCAGATAAGTTAGGCATACCACTCGAATTCCCAAAGAAGGGATCCCACACCAAAACCCTAGATATCATGGGGATACTATCAATAAAACCTAAACCCACATCAGCATCTAAAACCACAAAATTCTCACCCCAATCCCTATCTGATAAAAGGATCTTCTCTGATCATTCCTCTTCCAAAAAGAGAGCAGGAATGAACGGAATGATTGCTAAATATTTTCTTGGAGGACCCTCAATCTCCTTACCCACGGTGCAATGGCCCCAACTAACAAGATCAAATGAACAATTATCACCCCCCGGAATACACATGTTTGAGCTATTAAGATCACCTAAGTCCTTAGATTTAGCAAAAATAGACACCTTAGGATTTTTTTAATGTTTAAACTTATCGAGACGCGATGGGTCCGATGCTGATAGAAGACCATATTTATGCCCATTCGTCACAACCATAGGAGCTCCATGAAAAGTTTCAAATCTTCTACCCAACAAACCGACCTGATCCATCCTTTCCATCACCATATGATTTTTAAATGGACAATAATACTTCATGTACACGGATTCTACATTGTATCTTTATTTGAATTTTGGTTTAAAACACAAATACACATCAAAACAAAGGTTCTTTTTTTTCAAGAATAGAAAAACAACTTTGTATTAATGAAAAGTTGTGTCAGAATTAAAATCGTTTCAGTGATCCATAAGGAGATCTATAGAGAGAGATCTGTACTTAAAAAATGCCATATACCTTCATCCTGTCCTATCAACTTCATTCAGATTGTTCACGAAAAACCAAAATATACTAGAAATTCGTCAAGACAAGAGAATTGCATCTATATCCACCCACACAATGCATTTGGAATTCAAAAGATCTACTTGAAGAGAAACAAGTGACTGGTTCTGAAGCGAGAACTTGTTGAAAATAGAGAAAAGTTGATTCTACCATCCATAGAGCTCAGCTCAAGCTTAGAGAGGATATATGCTTCAACATTCAAATCTATGTAACATGATTGAAAGATAAAAAAAGTGAAATCTTTGATCAAACTTTTAGTATTTTCCAGCCAAGGATTAAGTTCCACAGACTTCACTTGGGCCTCACCCACTTCCCAATTGATGATAACTTGGGAGTCACCTAAAACTTGTAAACCTGTTATACCCCATTATTTAGCACAAAAAAGTAGACTCCATAACCTGACCACTTCTGCATGAGTATTTGTGCCAATCCCAGACTTTAACCAACCGATCATAACTTTATCCTCACACAGCTTTATGACAAAGACACCACCACATGCACCATTCGAAGTTGCACCTTCAAAGAATCCCACTGGGTGCTCCTGCAAAAGAGAAGGGAAAAAGGAACATCTTCGCCTTATAACAGAAGACTCTTTATTCCAATCAGCAAAACAAAAAAAACAAAAAAAAATTGTTAAAATATTGAGATATATTACATCAGTCTTCTGCAAAAAGTTTGAGAAGATGGAAGCATTCCTATCTTTCCAGACCTCCCACATCACAAATACCATCAGATAACTATAGTGATCTTTTCTTTTGTACCAAATCTACAGATTGTCCTTCACCAAAGCACCCTCCCAGTTATGCTTTAAATTAAAATAGTTCATGAGAAGCGTCCAAATTTCAAGGAAAAATACACAGTCTCCAAACAAATGGGAAACCAAATCAGTCTTCATAAAGCATAGAGAGTATCTTCCTGTGCCATAGAAGCCCCTACCCCGTAAGACCTCCCAAGTCAATATCTTATTTTTCAAACACAACCAGGTGAATAGTTTAATTTTTAAAGGTACAATCCATTGCATCCACCATTCAATCTTAATGAAGTTGTTATTCATGATAATAGAGCGATAGGCTAACTTTGTTGTCACTTGACCTTCTCTGATATTGAATGCCCAGATAAACTTATCAGATTTTTGCAGAAAGAGTAATATTTCCTTGTTTGAGATAAGATATATACTGGTCCCATTCGACAACAAGCCTTTTTGATAGACCGAATACCACATACTCAACCCAAATATTATTGCAAGAATCTTGATGAACATCCTGTAGCACAAAAAGATTTAGACGGTGAAGTTATACCCTTAGATCGTGAGAGAGCACATAATTATCTCCCAACCCACAGAGCAGATCAATTCCCATAAATATTTGAATTCCCCTACCAACCTGCCAACTAAAACTTTTAGAAATGATCGGGAGACTTGTTACCAAACTGTTCCAAAGGGTAGAAACACCATATTTAAGGCCCAAGACATCTCTAAGCCAAGAAATGGAGTCCATGACTTTAAAAATATTTAGCATTTATGAGTTTTCCCCAAAGACCTGTACTGAATAAACATCTCCACAGATATTTGGCGCACAAGAAGGTATTGAACAAAGCTAGATTCTTAATCCCCCAACCACCAAGATCGCAAGTAAGAAAACTTTCCCAATATGATAGATGGAATTTACCAACTCTAAGCTACCCACCCACAAAAAATGAAAAAGCTTAGCTCTGATCCTTAACAGAGTTGAAGAAGGAATGGAAAATAAAGACATCCAATACATAGGAATTCCTTAGAGGACTGTAGAGACCAAGATTAACCTTCCACCCAGAGAAAGATAGTGAAAAGACCAGCTATTGATTTTTCGAATGATAGTCTTCAAAATCCATTCCCAATCTTTTGGACTGTAAACATTAGGTTTTACGTGAAAACCCAAATATCTGAATCGTTTCTCAATGCTACAAGAATTGTAAGGAAATAATGAAAACAAAGAGTCTTTCAAAGACTAATCACTACATGAATGTAAGATACAATACTTGTTTCCACTAACCTCTAAACCCAAAGCTTTGCAAAAACTAAATAATAACGACTGTAAGTGCTGCCATTCCTCGATTGAACCACCCCCAATGATGACGACATCATCAACAAACAAAAGGTACAAAATTGACAACCCCCTGGAGACCCTGAGACATGAAAAAAGCTTTCGTGTCTTTTTCTATCGAATGAGGAGGCCAAGTCCTTCAATACCTGAAGCGTTACCGAATATTCTTGTTACCTTTGAAATTTGTTGAAGGCACACCATTGATAAGTACAACAAATTGAGAAGAACATGCACAACTCATAATCCACTCAACCATATCTGGAGATCAACTGATTTGGATAAGAATTAGTCTTAGGTAAGACTAATCTAGTCCATTGTAAGCCTTCTTTAGATCCAACTTAAGAAAAAAATTAGTTTTTTTTGAACTTTGGCAGAATGTAAGCATTATTGAGCTACCCCAACAATATCTATAATTTGATGATTTGACGGGAAAGGAAACTGTTCTTTAGAGATAATTTTTCCCCAAAACAACTGCAATCTTTCTGCTATGATCTTGGAAATTAGCTTGTAAAGTAGATTACGTAAAGATATAGGTCGGTAATCATCAAAGGAGTCTGGATGGTCCTTGTTGGGAATGAAGGTAAGATAGGTTGAGTTCAGAGTCTTGCTGATTTTCCTTTGAGACCGAGATTCTTCCACTGCCTCAGTTATTTCTTGCCCAAAAAGATCAAAGAAATGAATATAGAACTTGATCATCCAGTCATCATGTCCTGAACTCTTGTCCTTCACAAAGAGGTTCAAATTTTTATTTACCTCCGATAAAGTCACCTGCATACCAATAGTAAGACAATCTTCCTCTTCGAAGAAACGAGGAAAATTCCATATAGTATTCATCTGATCCTCCAGATTGAGCCCTCGAGGTTAAGAGAACAAAGATTTGAAATGGTCCACAACGGCGTTTCTGATGGACATTTGTTCTTGAGAGATGTTCCCCTTATTTCAACGAATTTCCTACACTGTGCTAGTCAATCTTCTTTGATTAGCAAAATTGTGAAAACAATTTGAGTTGTTGTCGCCTGACTTTAGCATAATTTCTCTTCTTTTCTAACATAAAGTCTCTTATTTCTGCCTTAGAAGAATTCCCCGTTTTGTTTCCATGTCCCAAAGTCTCTCTTTACTATCCAAATAGAAGAAGAGATCATCCACAATATTTGTAGGAGACTCAAATTCAGAATCGATCTCCTCTGATTCTTTTTTTTCGCTTTGGTTTTTTTATCCTCTCCCATACTTGAACTTCAAATTTCAATTTATTCAACTTGTCTATCAGACCAAATATCATTGAAGAATAGTGGACTTGAGATAAGGAATTCCACTACTCTCTAACCAAATTGCAGAATTGTTGATTTTCAAGCCAGATTGGGTTAAACTTAAATGGGTATTTAACTAAACTTTTATCAAAATCAATCTGAAGAATAATCTCCTTAATCGAAAAACCCTAAAGAGTGAGACCAAGGTCTGTACTTTCCAAAGTCTTTGCAGAGATCCTAAACAAGAAGAAATCTATCTAGTCTTTTAGCTAGACCGACCTCCCCACATCTTGCTTTTGACAAGGTACGAGACATAACATTAGGGGTAATGTCCATCAATTTCTTCTCTTCCAATTTAGCCCTAAAATACACAGAAATGGTATCTTCAATTTTACCATTACCCCATACTTCATCCAAAGATAATGGGAGATTTAAGTTTTCTGCAACGATAAGGGATTTGTCATCCAATAACCTAGACTGAAAGATATTTTCCCAAAATGCATGTCTTCTGCTATAAGGAGCATAGACGTGGAGGATCTTGAGCACCTTCGAATAGCCTAGGACATGTCCTTCCACCAAAATTCCAGCATCTGTAATAAAATCTTTAAGGGCCGCCAACTGTGGATTCTAGGACACCGGCGTACCACCCGATAGACCATTAGAGTCCCATGATGAAACATGCCAAGATGGTCTTAGTTTCAGAAAATATTCACAAGCAAACCCTACATATGTCATTGTCTCTTGTAAAAGTAAAACACTTGGCTTCAAATTGTCCGAAAATGACTTCAAGACGGCTCTTTTGGGTCCACTGCCTAACCCTCTAATGTTGAAAGTGACAATGATCATTTCCAAACAATGATAAGGGATGTTGGTTCTCTAAGAGCCCAGTTAGAAGCGTCAAACAAAGAACTCAAAACCCTAGGGAGGTCTTTGTCGAACATAGAATATAACCTAGGATTTTGACACACAAGGGAAGAAACCTCATCCTCCACTATCGAGGCTTCTTTGGATTTATCTTTTCCCCTCTTTTTAGGTTTGCAAATAGATACATTTGAACATCTAATGGAGGAAATTGCAATCATATCCTAGCCCTCATAAATAGTCGAAAAGGTTTTCAAAGTAAAAATCCCCGACTTATTACCAAACTATTGAGGGGAGGAACTGTCCTTCACAGGAGAGGAAGAAATCTGAAAAAGAGGAGGGTCGTAATAAATCGTAGCCAAGGGAGAAAAATCAGAATTGTTGAAGATAGATATCTCCAAGGGAGGACTAGAAGGATCAGGGATATCCAAGACAGAAGTGACACCTTCTTCAAGACCAATAACATCCTCAAACAAGACCTTAGGAGAATCCTCCACGTGACCCGGGGAAAACACCCCTTTCTCATCCAAACTCGAAGTACCCTCTACCGAAAGAAAACCAAATAGCTCTTCGATGGTCAAGAATTTTAACAAAATAGGAACATAGCCAACAAACTTACCAACAAATGAAGCGGTCGATGAGTGATATAACGAAAAGGGGAAATTGAGGCCCTTAGCTAACTTCGAGTCTGAATCACTAGATTTACGGGCAACGACCTCATTCAGACAAATAGAAGAACAATAAGCTTTTGAGTGACTCGTCCCCTGACAGCGATGGCAACAAAATGATACCCGCCAGTTATCCATTTTTTTAATAAAAGTGCCCCCTTCCCATACCACTTCCATCTTTGCTGGAAACCCATGCTCCATTTCCATTTCCACCAAGACCTGAGACGCTTTTCGCTCAGAACCCATTAAATGACTATCCTCGATGTGAATAAATTTCCCTATCGAATTCGCCACCGCATGAAAACCCTTTGTGTTGTAGCAAAATAAAGGGAAACCAGGTAAAACCACCCGTAAGTGTCTCTTCAAGAGTTTTACACTCCTTGGATCGAAATCCACATTCCATCAGGACAAAACCAGTGACCCTTTACCATACACCCATAATCTTTCCTCCACCGCCAGTCTATCTTCTTCATATAAGAAATGGAAAATGAACCACCCATTAACCAAGGCTAATACCCTAGGAATGTTTTGAACAATAGGTTTCCATTGTTCACAGATCCATTCCAAAATCTCAATCCTAGAAATCTTAACAAATCCCATTTTTCCCACCAACGAACGTAAGGAGAGAGACGAAACTAAATCCATGGTAACATCCCTTCCGAGAATGCACAACAACTTTCCCTTCTCCACTTTTTCAAATATGAGCTGCCGAGAAACCCTAATAAACTTTGCCTTAGTATTGCTGGCCAGAATGGTTTTTGCAATAGGATTATTAGGGTTATCATCTCTAACGCCAACTCCCCTATGTCTGGAGCCTGAAAAGACACATCCATTTGACGTGTCGTGTGGTGGAGAAGCATAAATACCTATCTCCCCAATTGATGTGACGAGTGTAGTACCAGTAACAAGCCCAGTCGACTGGCGGTGAGGACTCCGGTCCGGGATCATTGGAGAAACCCAATGATCCTACGGGATCATTGGAGAAACTAACTACGGGATTTTTTAAAGAATAAAGAAAACTTCCCACTTTTATATACTGGTTGGTACTAGACTGGGAGCATCTTAGTTGGACTCCAAGACCATAGCTAGGCCAACCAGATCCGATGAAAATCCATGAAAATGCCATCGAGAGAAACCAAAAACCCTAAAAAACCCTCCATCGCTCACCATCCGAGATGAAAAACAAAGGTTGGATAAGCATCATGTTAACACATTTTAACTTATGAAAGTTTGAATATGTTTTAATTAGTTCATGTGTATATGTATAAAACAAGGTATCAAAATATGGTTTCAAAAAATTATTGTTTTCAAAATGAGTGTCTATTATTTGAGATATTTTTATTTGCTAAGAGATAAAACTATATAGTTGATTAATATACTTCCTAACAAACTAGGATAGTATAAAAACTTTACCAAAATATATTTGAAAAAAAATGGAATTAAATGAAGACATATTCACTAAGGGTTTACTTCTTAACAAACTTTGTTAGTATAAAAACTTTCTTAAAATATATTTTAAAAAATTGAAATTAGATGAAGACACACCCACTAAGGGTTTCATATTTGATTATAGCTTAAATATTATACTCTAGTTTTTCATTTCTAATCACCATGTATCCTTGTTCTTGTTGAACAACATCCTCATCATTAATTGCCAATTGAGCAAAACCAACAAATACCTTTAGAGAGTGGACAAAGAGTGTAGCTCTTAGTAAGGCTAAATATTAGTTCATAAAGAATGTTTCCATATGCTTCTAATTTCTCAATTTGACTGCTTTGATGAGCCACAATCTCTAAAGATATTTTCATTCATGTTTTTTTAGAGATTCAGGCTGACTAGCCATTCTCCTACTAAAATGAGAGACTGTTTCCTGGATACCCTCTACTTGGCAAACTTATTAGTTTGGATCTATAAAGACCCAATATTTCATAGGGTATGCAATGATTAGAGTGCATATGGCCCTCCATCCTTATCCAAACTAATGACTAAACTTATTTCTACACGGTAAAACAATTCATCCTTTTAAACCAAACCGGGTCATGGAGTTGGGGGAAACAATGCTTATTAAAGCTAGCAAATTCAACCCAAAATGATAAAATAAAACTGGAGGTAGGACATAAAGCTGGGGGATGAATAAGTGCCATTGAAACCAACTTTTCATGATCTCTTGACCTAAAGACAAACTACAAACCAAACTACTAAATAAAGAGAGCAAGGTTGAGTGGCCATTGAACCCAAACTTGCCAACATTCATATAGCACTTACTAAAAGTGCACCAGAATAAATTCAAGAAACAAAATCCCACCTTCATCACTTCAATCCATCCTTGCAAAGTTATTAAAGAAACAAAATCCCACCTTCATCACTTCAATCCATCCTTGCAAAGTTATTAAACTTCACTTCATTGATGTGAAATCAAGGAGTTATTGTAAGGCAATATGGCTTTATTGCCCATCGTTTCTATCTTACGTTAATCAACCACTTGTTTCGTAGCACATTTATCATGGATATGCAATATTTTATGCTTCTAATATTTATGGGAGGTGAGAAATGAGTGGGGCCCCTCATTTACAGTGAACATTTGAACATCTAACAATACCATCTCTCTTTTGCGGTAGGATTTGCTAGGCTATTAAGGGCCCTTAGGACTTTATAAAATTTATGGTTTCAAAACTAATAATTGCCACCCCTTGGACTTTATATATGAGTCACATGAGACACGTATTTTGAGAGTTCAATTGATTTTACATTTGTTGGATTATGATTGTAGAGTCTCCAACTAAAAAAGGATTTTGATCCCTCTAGAAATCATAATCTTGAACCCATAACCATAGAGGATTATTGTTGGTTTATCGTAACCCCTAAGCAAAACTTATTTCTTGATTTCCTTCGAGATTAAAGATGACCCCCGCACCTACCACCTCTTCATCATTTCTTGATTACTTACAAAAACAACTAATATTTTTAAATCATTTTAATTTTTGCTATAGTTATAAAAAAACTTAATATTCCCTTCATATTAAGTATTATATTTATTTTCTAACTCTAACAAATTAAAATTGTCCTTATCTTCATTCTCATCACATAGTTTTTTTGAACAAATACCTTTGTCCATCTTTTCCATTCTTCACTATATAACCCATTGATTTGTTTCGTTACATGCTTAATTTCCTCTGTGAACTTGGGAACATAATGTTGATTTGAAAGAAGTATCCAAACCCAATATTCAAGGGAAACTTGCATTAAAAAAAATAAAGCAATAAATCATTTTTTCTGTTGAATTCAATGAAATTAGATTACTTCAAACAAAATATTGGAGAGTAGTAGTTTGGGTATTTTCTAGGGGAATCCCGACCAAAGGTAAAATAACAAACTTTTATTTGTTGTCCATAGAATAAAAGCTTGTTTCAAACCGTAACTAAAGAGACCTACTATGACTTGCAAATCATTGATTCTATATTTTGAGGTACTTATTATGCCTAGATCATACTTATGATATTTATTGAACCAAAAACAAAGTCGACCAAAGATAAAATAACAAACTATTATTTATTGTCCATAGAACAAAAACTTGTTTCAAACCATAACTAAAGAGAACTACTATGGTTGTCAAATAACTTAACTGGAGGTACTTATTAGGCCTAGAACATACTTATGATATTTATTGAACAAAAAACTTGACATATAAAAACTCGAACTAGTCTTCAACTTCATCATTGAAGTAACTATGTGAGGAACCTCTTTCCCCTGAGAGGACTTCAAAGTTATTGCAAGTCCTCAAGCAAGAGCTAAGGAAGAACCCAGAGCTACAAACTTGAAACCAGTAATGGATTTGAGAATGATATTTTGTTTGTTCATTACCTGGTGCATCTAATATTGAATGTTATTGACTCGAAGTAGCATTTCATTGTGTTTCCCTTTATTAGCTAAAAAAACCTCATTGTGTAGTGACTATTTTCCAGTAAAGGGTGAGGGACTTATAGTACTTGGTATCTCTTGTTCTGGTATAGCCAGTGTCCCTCACCCATGGCTTCATTTCCTCAACTATTTGCTCAATACCTAGTTCTAATTTCTTGGACTTGACCTAAAATTCAAATTTGGTTATTTGACCCTTAAACTCTCCCAAAATTTGTTTTATATAAACAACTCGAATCTCCTCGATCTCTTGATGCAACCAAGACTGGGATAGACTACTTCTTCCCTTCCTCGTCTTGCGACCTTTGCCTATGCATGCCAATATCCTTGCTAAACCATGAACTTGAAATACCCCTTGTAATAGGAACTGTCGTTGGGGAGGACAACATCGCTTTCCAAATCACTAAGCTTGGGTATGTTCTTATTGCTTAGATCGCGTTAAGCCCAAAGCAAGTACAACCACCTATGAAAAAGAGAGACAAACAGAGTGTTAGGATTCTCACCCTATCTAGTTTTTATCCCCTCCATCTCCTTTCCATCCGGTTAAGCCTCCACCATGATATTTCTATCATTTCCTTTGGACTCAAGATCCACTTAGTAGTTTGAGCATCACTTCTCTTGGCCACAATTCAACAGATAGGGCTCGATACTACTTCCACTTTACTTCACTGTAGACACTTAACTCCCATCCCATCCATCATTTCTCATCATATGCGGACTATTTGGAAGGAAATTCTCCTCATTACGACCGCATAATCCTCCTTGGTGTGTCCAAACTAAGAATTCAAGGGATTGCATTTTAAAAAAAATAAAGCAATAAATACAGTTTTCTTTTAAGCTCAAGGAAATTATATTACTTCAAACAAATATTTTTTCTCACTAAAACGAATATTTTTTTTTATTGATAAAGAATTTTGAAGGGCCTTCACTCAATTACTTTTTTTCAGAAATATACAATTCCCATTCTCCACAACTTCTCATTTCAGAATTAGGGAATTCGATGCATCATACTAGGTTTTTCATTCAAACTCGGCATTCATTGAGGAAGAAGACAACCCTGATTTGCTTTAAGACCTATTAACTTGTTCAATTCATGAAGAATGTGATAAGAGGAGACCGAGACTCAGTATGTCAAGATGAAGTGTAGCCTTTGCATAATCATGTTCAAACTGAGATTGGTGAACTTTGTAGCAAAATTTAAGACTTTTATTATGATTTCTGAATCTCCGAATATTTGAAGATTGTTATGCCTAGATTCTTTGGCAAGTTGACAGGATTTTAGAAGAGCATATAATTCTACTTGATCATTTGTGAGTTGTCCTAATCCCCAACTAAAACTGGTTTGAATCCTTCCTCCCGGATAGAAGATCAATCCACCTGCTCCAACATTCCCTAGATTTCCTTTTGACACACCATCAAAGAAGATTGAAACTTTATTCTTCCTTTGCCACCAATTTGATAAGTCTTTTTCCAAACGTCTTACCTGCCAAAATGAATTGTTAACAGGCCTTCTAGAACTCAGTTGAATTTTATCCATCTGTAACAATCTAAGCCAATTATGTTCAACTTTGAATTTATTGGGATCAAGGTGAGTGTTTCCCACAACTTCTAAAAGCAGAGCCTTAGCTTTTATTGCTACAAGTTCTCGTTTCATGACTCTGCTATTGAAAATCAAGTCATTTCTTGCTAACCAAATTTTCCACCAAAATAATTTTTGGATGGTTTGCCAAATTTTCCTCCATTCACGACTTGTAGAAGAAATTCTTGGATACATGAACTGCCAATTTGCAAATAGATTTACAAATTCAATATTTGAAGGAGATGAGACTGAAAACCCACTCAAGAGATGGGCCCAAGCTTTCTGAGTAAAATCTCAACCAACAAAAATATGCTCTGAAGTTTTTGCGGCTTGTTTTCGAAACAACATCTGAAAGGTCCAAAAAAACCTCTTTTTTAGAAATTTTCACCTATTAGAGCTCTTGGATGCATGAGAATCCAAGTAAATAAATTAACTTTTGGAATACTAGGAGATTGCCACACTATTTTCCAGAAATTAGCGCTATGTGTAGATATCAGATTGGTTTGAAGAGACTGGTATTCGAAAGCTGCCAAATAAATTCCTGTAGAGCCCTAGCCCCACACGTCCTTGCAAGAAGAATGAATCAAAGCCAAACCTATCATTTTAATTAACAATGAGTTGAAGTGGGAGTGTAGCAAAGGATATCCACAGTCTGGCAATGCTGGGAACGCCCACGTTGCCCAATTTCCTTTACAGTCCCAAGAAGAAATGTCTGAAAAACGCAGAGAGCCTTTATTTACCAACCAGGATTTGATCTCAGCGATAGATGGATCGAAATTTAAAGGAGCACTACCTTTTATTTTATCATCCCATATTTTTTTTTGTCGTTTCCAGGTATGCGATATAATTGCTGAGTGAATAAATCTAAGCCTTTTCTGCATAGATTCCAAATTATATTTCCTTTAGGAGTATTTGACATTTGCAAATTCCGTAGAGCTACTCCTTTGAGATATTTTTTCCAAAAAAATTGATTGACTAGATGTTTTTTGTTAGAGAAAAGTTGCCACAACAGCTTACCTCCCATGGCAAAGTTAACCAATCATGGGTCTCTAATATGCAGTCCACCTTCAATAACTAGTCTCTTGACAGTATTCAATAACTGGTCTCTTTACAGTATCCCAATTAACCAAATGCAATCAGCTCTGATTTCCTTTACCACCTTGCCAGAGGAATTCTCTTATCAACTTGGATATATGTTCCTTAATCGCTTTTGGAGCCAAAAGGAGAAAGGATTGATAAATTGGTAGAGCTAAGAGAGTTGACTTGATTAAAACAAGCTTCCCTGTCGTTGTTAGCCAATGACCACCCCATGAGGCAATCTTTGCTTTTAACTTGCTAATAATTTCCAGCCAAAGAGAAGGGTTGTTTTGTCCCAGAGTTAAAGGAATGCCCAAGTACTTGACCTTATCCCAAGTGTCAAATATGTCAAAGACTAACATTTGTGAAATATTTGTAATAATTGAGGGATACACGTTCCAACCATACACATTGCTCTTCCAATTGTTGATAAGAGCCCCTGAAATATACAAAAATGTTGCATAATTTCTTTAAAGATTCTTGCCAACCTCAACGAAGCCCCTCCCAAGAGCAACGTATCATCCACAAAGAGGGCATGGTTGATAGATTCTACTCCACTTGCTGACTCGATGCCTAGAATAATCCCATCATTTTTTCCTGTAGTTAGATTTCTACTCAGAGAATCTGCCATTAGAATATAAAGAAACGATGAGAGAGGACAGCCATGTCGAAGACCCCTGGAAGCTTGAAAGAAATTTGTTGGTCTGCCATTTACTAATGGTGCTATCCAAGGTTTATTAATACAAGCTTTTATCATATTTATAAATGCATAACTGAAACCAAATGAGTTAAGAACTTTGTAAAGGAAGGAAAGCTTTACCCTGTCAAAAGCATTTTCCATGTCAAGTTTTATTAACATGCCCTTATCATTTCTATGGAAGCTGGAGTGCATGGCTTCTTGAACTTGAATCACATTGTCTAGAATGTGACGCCCTTTTACAAATCCACCTTGAAGAGGAGAGATCAACTTTCCAAGCAGAGGTTTGATCTTGTTAGCTAAGAGTTTAGATAAGATTTTATATGATGCATGACAAAGACAAATAGGTATGAATCGATCAAAGGTGGAAGGTTTAACTTCTTTGGGAGTTAAAGCAAGGAATGTGGAGTTGGTACTTCCACCAAATTTGGATTTAAACTAAAATGCGTTGATCATCCTGAGTAGATATTTTCTAATTACAGTCCAACATACTCTATAAAAATGAAAGGAGAATTCGTCAGGGCCTGGAGCTTTATCCTACTTCAAACAGAATATTAGAGAGTAATAGTTTGGGTCTTTTCTAGGGAATCCCGACCAAAGATAAAATAACAAACTTTTATTTGTCGTCCATTGAACAAAATCAAGTTCTAAACCATAACTAAAGAGACCTACTATGACTGGAAAATAACTGAACCTACATCTAGAGGTCCTTATTATGCCTAGATTGTACTTATGATATTTATTGAACCAAAAACTAAGACGACCAAAGATAAAATAACAAACTTTTATTTGTTTTCCATAGAACAAAAACTTATTTCAAATCATAACTAAAGAGAGCTACTATGACTGTCAAATAACTTAACCTATATTCGGAGGTACTTATTATGCCTAGATCATACTTATGATACTTATTGAACAAAAAATTAGACATAAAAAAAATTGAACTAGTCTCAACTTCATCATCAAAATAACTATGTGAGGAACCTCTTGTCCATGAGAAGACTTTAGAGTTATTGCAAGTCTTGAAGCAAGATCCAAGGAAGAACCCAGAGCAACAAACCTGAAACTAGGAATGGCTTTAAGAATGATATTTTTCTTGTCCATTACGTGCCTCATCTAATCTTGAATTTCATTGACTCGAAGGAGCATTTCATTGTGTTTCTCTTTATTAGACGAGGTAAGTAAGAAGGAAAAATAAATAAAAAATAAAAATAAAATAAAATATATATATATATATATATAGAGAGAGAGAGAGAGAGAGAGAGAGAGAGAGAGAGAGAGAACCATTAAAAACAACTTTATTTTATTTTGAATGCAGATCTACAGTTGGACATATTTTTTTAGTGCATTCTTCGACACTCCATTCATTATTAGGGGATTTAGACAATGCTCATCCAAAAGATAGAAAAAGAGTAAGATTTAGGTGAAATAAATAGGAACCAAAATTTATGAAAGTGAATAATTAGTTAAGTATAATAAATTAAAATAATAAGAATGATTGTGTATGCATGAAATAATAAGATAAATATAATAAATATAGTAACGAGTAAATTACTAATAATGAAATAAAATAATAAAGTTATAATAGAGAAGTTAAAGTTAATAATAAATGAAAGTCATTGATAAATATAAGTAGATATTTGTTGAAAATATACGAGGAAGAATCAAGGAAGGTTACATATCGGTTATTTACATTTAATTGACAAAATCACTTCCTTTTTATATAAATAATACTAACAAAATTACTAGTTGTCATTTTTTTCCATTGTCAACCCAGATGTGGGTCTCCACCTACCATTGCAACAGCTAGTTGTGCCTTAACCTGGGAGCCTGCGACGTGGCACTTTGCATTCTGTATATTTAAGGCGCTACTATGAGCAGGTAAGTGCATTAAAGTTGACAGTGGTAGAAGTCCCCTTAGGTGATGGAGGGACGATGTCTCAATACCAACTGGATTAAAGTTGGCTCCATGGAAACAGATTCAAAGCATGTGGCCATTAGGATTCTCCACTAGGGTTGGTTAATAAGGCGGGATGAGGACTCTGGCCTGTTCATTTTATGACTCTTGGTCTCAATATCTATGGTATGTTCCAGTCTATCTCCCACATCAGTGTTTGATTGGGGATTTTCTCAATGGAGGAGCATTGCTCAACGTTTGTCCTTGCAACACCGTATATCCTTTTGTCTGCTCCAGACTCCTTTGGACCGCCTAATGTTTAGGTAGCGAGGCACCCCAACTAGAGGAAATAGTGGTAGTGGCAGGTCCCAACACGATCTCGGCTCAATGATGGAGGAAGTCTATGATCCTGGTGTTTCAATGTCGGTTTGTTTGTTGATAAACGACTGGGAGGCACACATCGTTTCAGAGCATTTGGCTGAGGGAGGAGGTGGAGGTAAAATCAATCACCAATGGTTGATTAAGAATACGATGGGTACGCTCATGGAGAATATGATGAGTAATTGGAGATCATCTCGGAGCACTGTGCTCATGGCCAAGGCTAAGTTAACATAGTTGGATGACCAAATCAATGTACTGGATGCTACTTTTGCTTGGAAGCACCTAGCAAGTGGGAAACGAAGGACTAGCACCACTGAGATAGGAAGTGACAACGCAACTAGAGGATAGTCAGTGGATAGAGGATCAATTTCGGTTTAGGAAGCACCGATGAGCGCTCCATTCCATGTGCCTTCAACCATAGGGCCTCTTCTCAGCAAGGGGGTACGTGACAGTGAAGAACCCATATGCAAGTATTTTTCCCTCTCGGTCAAATTTCCAACTTTGAATTATGATGATGACTTCCAGGGTGGTTTCCCCATCCTAGAGGAGGTTCCCCCTTGGTAGAATGTGGACGAAGTCCTCGCAGATGGCATTGCCACCCACGGGTTTTGCATGTTATTTCTAGCTTTTTTGTTTTCGTTTGTTTAATAGTATCTTGTTTAAACTTCCTTTGAACATTATACATGTTGAGTGTATGTCTATGGCTTGGTTTCCATATGCACATTTTGTGGTGTGAAACTCATTTGTTTATGTATTTTTGACTGGTTGGGATGGTGGTTCCACCGTCTCAGATTCCTACGGCCTGCTATGTAATTTTTTGATACCTCCATTTAATAGAATTTGCATATTTACAAAAAAAAATGTTTTATTGTCACAATTTATTATTGATTTAAAATTTGTAATAATAATAATAATAATAATAATTTACTTTTAAAATTACACTTAACTAAATAATTATTATGTCCTTGCACACAAGGAAATATCCTCGCCATTCCAAGCGATTAATGGATTCCGTACACATCCGATTTTTTTTTATGTCCCTAAGTTAAACATTGAAAGTTACTAGATTTTTTTTTTTCAATGTGCTTCACCCGCCGGCTTGACCGATGGGCTACATCCACGGAATAATTTCAAGAGGGCCCACCCGAAGGGGCCTCACTCTCGGCACACTTCATGCCTAACCCCAAGAGCGTCGAGGAGAATGGATCCCGTGACCTCACTTGCCGGGAGGCCTAACTACGGTTGCTCGACCGCTTGAGCTAACTCTTGGGGCTTTCTAGATTTTTTTATTTATCTTAATGGAGTAGTCTATTTGTTAGATGCTTTGGACTTTCCAACAAATTTTTAATCCGAATACTTATTTTATTTCCAAACTCTGAATTTTGAAGTGTCCAAATTGTTTTTTTGAATGCATAAATGGATTCAACATCCTCAAATACCCCAAAGACATAAAGATTATACAAGTTTAACAACTATCATATGTTTTTTCAAGAATTAATCTAAAATTTATACCATATTATATGAAAAACAAGCCAACAAAAAGAAACTAGAAAAGGTTGAAAACGTTTAACGTTTAGACTATTGATATCTTAATTACTAATGATTTAAAAAGGATGAAGTCATCCGTGAAAATTGACACTTGTCCCCTAATACATCGGTGTCATCTCTGTGTCTTTGGTATTTTGTGCCACTAACTGTTGTGTCTGCTCAGTCTATACATTGTACATCCTATTGATGGAATCTTTTGCACAAATGAAGCTACAAGTTGGAGACCCAAAAATGTTGTATGATGTTGGGAAGTTGAAAGGAGAGCCAACAATGTAAGGATTATAACCTTGCGTGGCATGCTAATCAGTCGAAGGTACTAATTGCCAATGGTTCATGGGGTGATGTATCCTTCTCTCAAAAGATCGACTATAAAGGCATTCATTTTCGTTGTTTTAGTTGTTGAGAGATTGGACATCTTCAAGCAAATTGTCCAGGCACCTCGAGGTTGGTTCTCCTAATGATGGGGTTTCGAAGCCAATTTTGTCAGTTCTCCTACAAGGACACTTGGGACCGATGGATTTCAATAATTTTGATGCAGTGATTCCTTCTAGTAAGCAGTCATTTTTGTATAATTTGTGCACCTTCTCTTCAATGGCCCCCTCAGACGAAGCGATCTCTTCTTTTTGGGTAAGTCGAAGCTCCAACTTGATCTTTTTCGGTCTTTTACTGATGTGGAAAGAGGTGTATTTGAGTCCTTTTCATCAACATTACTTTCCCCTCGGGGTTTTGAATTTGTTGATCCTCTCATCGACCACTCTCATGTCCCTATATCCTCCCCTGTTTTATACCCTCCCCTTTACCTCCCTCCAATCAGGCCTTCAAAAACTCCTTCCTCTTATTCGGATTTACAAATCCCCTTCAGAACTGTGTTGTCCTCCCTACTTGCCTCATTAATTGGACAATGAGGGGGCACTGGTTTTTCTAGAACCAAAGTTCTTTCTTCTCCTACACACCCTCCCCTTCCAAGTGACATTCTTCCTATCTCTAGTATCTTAAAGGAAGAAACACTTCCTCTTGATCAGTTCGACAAAAGACCTATTTCCATTTACTATGATATATCCCATATTAACTCGATTCGCTTTCAAAATGTTCCCATTCAAAAATAAAGGATGTTGCCCCTGATGTTGCCTCCTATATCCCCTCTTTCTACCAGGCTCAAATCTTTGGCACAAAATGCATCAAACCAATCTGTCTTTCGGCCTCTTAGAGACTTATAGGGTAATGTGGAGGTTCCCCAATTATTTGTATCTCCTACATTGTGTGAGGGTTGGGGGTGCCTAAAAAACTACTTGCCCTCACACGCACCTTTGAGGTTATTTCTCCTAATATTGTCTTCCTATGAGTTATGTTGTTGATGCCTGCAAGTATATTCTGCATATTTTTCTGGATGGGCATGATGTGCTACTGACTCCAGTAGTTTATGAATTGGTTTATTGGTTGTATGGAACCCTAAGGTATTTGATTTAAAGGCCTATTTTACTTATGCAGGCATCCTCCTAGAATGGAAAACTATTGGGAAGGATTGTTATTTCAATTTACTCAATTGTTATGGTCCTTATGCTGACATAGAGACTTTTTGGCACTCTATGGTTGGTAAGGGATTTTTTTCCCTTCCAAATTTGATCTTGGGGGGGATTTAAATATGACTTTGGAGACTTCCGATGTGTGGGGATCTAATGCTCATTTGGATCCTCTAGTGTATAAAATTTACACACCTTTTTGTTGGAGCAGGGTTGATAGATATTATTCCCCTCCCATTGTGCCCTACTTGGCTCAGTGGTAGGACTGGTGATGCTGCCATCTCAAAGCGTTTGGATCCTTTCCTGATTTCAAATAACCTTACTGACACTTTCTTTATATTTCCATCTTGGACTTACTCTTCGGGGCTCTTGCATCACACTCCCATTTGTTTGTAATGGGATTTGGTGGGAAAAAAAGATGCATGCCTTTCAAATTTAATCACTCATGGTTGGAGGATTCTTCTTTTAATACGCTGGTGAGAGATTTTTGGACTTCATAGGTTCATATGCAAGAGGATACTACCATGCATAAACTCATACAAAAATTAAATAGATTAAAATATGAGGTCAATAAGTGAGAAAGATCTAGGAAGGTTGCCCTTAAACAATATTTTGTTCACATTGAAACACAAATTTCTATGTTGTTTGATGGATGTTCCAATGGAGCTTACACTTAAAAGAGAAATCCTTATTGAGCCAGTTGGAAATAGAGAAGGCACATATTTCGAATATTGAAAGGGAGACTTCGAGACTTAAAAGCTGTGTTATTTGGATCACTCGAGGGGACGCTATTGTACAGGACAATACACCCTTGTAACCTAGGGTCTGGGGTTATCAACTTACTATTAGAATTGCATACAATCAGCTTTTACAGAAAATGGAATGAAAATAGGAAGAGATCTTGGCTTACCCGGTTTATGATGGTTGATCCAAGCTTGGTCTTCTCCCGCTTCAATATTCTCCAAAGCTTCTAGGGTTGCTTCTCTTCACCTGCAAAGAGCCAATTCTTCAAGCAATATCTCATATATATATATATATATATATATATCAGAGGTTAGATGAAACACATATCAATAATATAAATAACGTCATTCATTAACTAATATACATGAGAAAAGCATAATACAAAGATTGGAACAAGAATTCTCTTTATTAACAAACAGTGAATAGGTGAGAATACAACCCAGCTTCTGACACAAGGACTCCTCTGCAACCAAGGACTCTGATTTCTATTGTTCCAAGACTCTGAAGGTATACCACCAGCATAACTTTTCTCTTCTAGAATTCATTCATTAGCCCCATCCCAAGGCCTCTGTTTATACAATAGGAAATAGAGTGGTTTCGAAGGTTAGGATGGTTGAGACAGATGGGATAGTTATGGATTAAGGCCCAACTAATCTCATCTAATGACTATTTATATTTTTTAAGGTCAAACTAAGGTACACGCGAGTATTTGTTAAGCAAGGCGCATACGACACACTTGTTTCTCAAAGGGAACTCGCTTGTTCAATGTACACGCGGGTTGCAATGCACATAGTCATGTGTGACACACGAGTTCCAATGCACATATTCACGTGTGCAACCCTAGACTCGAAATAAAAATATATCAAGCTGGTCTAGAGATCATGTATCAATGGCCATGCACATCTATAGTGTTTTGCCCACTTCAATCCTAATTGTCCTTTTGTGTGTCAACATAATGCATGTCAACACTCGGACAGAGAAGTGCCATTTTGGCTGATAACATATGCCCCCTAATGTGTGAGGTAAGAGGGAAGCGATGGCCAAAATACATTACAATCTTTATCTTAGAGAACTCAGAAGTCCAAGGTAGCATAGGAAGTACCCGAAACAAATACATATCAATGTCATATACAAAATCATATATGAGGATGCCATGTTCAATATACTGGAACACTAGCTCCTTCACAATATTTGATTACATCATATGATATGGGTACAAGACCACGTATATTACAAAGGTGGATCGAAGCCACAAGATACATTGACGAGTCTTCAAAATTTGGAAGTTGTGTAACTGATCATAACATAGTCTTGCGCAACTTAGGTTATAGAGGCGAACCTATGGTCTTCATCGGAATCCAAAGGAATCGATACAATCCTAGCCAAGTGAATAAGTGTGTTGAAGTCGAACATGGAAAGGAATCAACATATTGTCAATCAATAGGTGAAACTGACAACTGAAGGAAAGGGTTTAACCAATAATGATAGTGAGTCCTATGGTACCATCGTAAAAACTCTAGGTCTTTGTCTTTAGGAAGTACTGATGATCAAACCATATTATGATGAGGAAGGCAATAGATCCTCCAACAGATCACAAGAGAGACTAGGAACTGGATGCGGGAAGGTAGACACAAGTAATACTCAGATAGGATAATGATGGAATCATGATAATAATTAGAGAAAGGGATAAATCCTTGAACAATGAGCATGACACAGAGATGACCCAAGGCAGCTTTTAACTTACAGATAGGACAACTAGACTTATCTAACATGTAGGAGACATGTGCAGATTCCCCATGTATAAAGGACAAGTGGAGGAGTAAAGACTCGAAGTGATAGTTGAGTTGGAAGGATAAATTGAAACATGAGTATCAAAATGTTCAGCAGTGCTATGTTCAAGGATGACATGTTGCCACTATTTATAACCCAAAAAAAAAACTTCTTCCTTATCTTTCCTGTTAAATTTTAACGAGTCCAGGAAAGTCAACTCATGTCTCTCTTAATTTTTGACAAGCTTGAAGAGGAGAGAGAATAATGCTTGATAATGTCACTGATTCATGGATTTTACGACCCTGAACTAGTACATGCTCGTTGGTGTTTTCATGTTTAGAGAGTCTGAAAACTCTGAAGAAGACTCCAGGGGGTGCTTTTTCGTCCAATTTCGTCTCCTGAGGCCAGAAAAGTATAAAACATACCATAGAATAACTCTCTTAGCTTCCAAAGAAGTAAGGCACACCTTTTTCGTACTTAGTCAGGGAGGTCCGAAAAAGGTTAAATTACCACCTACCCAACGCCCCTTCAAAAGCAGCTTATAGCTTGAGTTTTATGAGTGTGAAGGAAAGCAAGATCACTAATAAATATCCATTTGGTTACGAGAAATGGGGCTTACAAGCACAACAATCAAACACAAGAGACAATGAACGTAAATATTTTCCTCGGGGAAGCCATAAAGGAGAAAACCCCGCAACTTCCTCAGAGATAGAATCATCACCGAAAGTAAAACCCAAAGACAGTAAGATGATCTCCCGATAGCAGTAGTCTCTCTCTCTCTTGTCCTAGCTTCTTCTCTCTCTCTTAGTTATGCGCTACAACTGAGTGTGAGTGAATGCGTATGAATGTGTGATAAATAGAGAGGATCCCTAGAGAAGAAGTCGGCCCTAGTGAGTTATTGTCAAGTCAGGAATTAGTATAAATAGAGAGGATCCCTCTCTATTTATACTAATTCCTGACTTGACAATAACTCACTAGGGCCGACTTCTCTAGGAGAGTCTAATAACCCTAGGGCCCCACAACTACGGGGACTTTAACCCTTGATCAATAAGGAGGGTTATACTCTATGACTTTACATGACTTGTTTACATTATTGAATCTCCCGATCGAAACATTGGGGCATGACATGACTCAATTACATTACAGGTACTTCCTGAAATAAACATCAGGGTACAATACATAAGATATACAAGTGAATACATTCTGAAGTTACAAATACATCAACACTCCCTCTTAACTAGGAAGGTATTCTCTCGACACAATTTATCAGCACAAGTCTTCTTCTTTGTATCATCTGGATCATCATCAAGTCATATTCATCTTCAAGTCATATTCATCTTCAAGTCATCTTCATTTTCAAGTCATCTTCATCATTAAGTCATCAAGTCTGGATCATCACTGGATCATCATTGGATCTAGATCATCACTAGATCATCCTCAAGTCCGGATCATCACTTGATCTGGATCGTCACTAGATCATCATCAAGTCTGGATCATCACTTGATCTGGATCATTACTGCTGGATCATCACTGGGTCATCATCACAGGTGCTATCTCAATTCTACTCGTCATAGGAAGTTCTACAGAGCCAGCCCTTTTTCATGTCGAGTGTAGGCCTAGCCTCCATGTCAGTCTTTATCGACAGAGCCAGCCCTTTTTCATGTTGGATGCACATCTACAGAGCCAGTCCTTCTTCATACTGGATGTAGTATTCTACAAAGCCAACCCTTTTTCATGATGGATGTATCATCACAGAGCTGACCCTTTTTTATGTTGGATGTGGCACCAACACAGAGCTAGTCCTTTTTCATACTGGATGTGGCATCTACCCAGAGCCAGTCCTTTTTCATACTGGACGTGTCATCATAGAGCCAATCCTTTTTCATACTGGATGTGTCATCACAAAGCAAGTCCTTTTTCGTACTGGATGTGGCATCTACACGGAGCTAGTCCTTTTTCATACTGAATGTGTCATCACAGAGCCAGTCCTTTTTCATAATGGATGTGGTATCATCACATATATATGACCATGGAAGGAACCAATCCTGTCATCATGTCAGAAAGACACAACTCTTACATCTGACCATGGAAGGAACCAATCCTCTCACCATGTCAGAAGGGCACAACACTTACATCTGACCATGGAAGGAACCAATACTCTCACCATGTCAGAAGGGCACAACACTTACATCTCACCATGGAAGGAACCAATCCTCTCACCATGTCAAAAGGGCACATCACTTACATCTAACCATGGAAGGAACCAATCCTCTCACCGTGTAAGAAGGGCTCACGAACTCATCACTTCCCCTTGGAAGGAACCTCGATCTAGAGAACACTAAGCTTCTCCCTGAATTACTCAAACTTCACTCTGGCTAATGGCTTGGTCAACACATCAGCTATTTGTTCATCCGTGGCAACATACTGGAGCTTCACTGCTCCTCTCTACACCATATCCCTGATATAGTGATATTTGATCTCGATATGCTTCGACTTGTCATGGAACATCGGATTCTTTGACAACTTCACACAACTCTAGTTGTCACAATATATACAAGTAGCATCCATCTGGAGATCAAATAAATCAGACAATATCTTTCTCGGCCACACTACCTCACAACTAGATGAACAAGCTACAACATACTTTGCTTCGGCTGTACTTAGTGCCACACAGGATTGCTTCCTGCTAAACCAGGAGGTCACACCTGATCCCATATTGAAGCAACACCCTGAAGTGCTCTTTCTATCAATGGCACTGCCTGCCCAATCCGAATCCACATAACCTTCCAGGTTAATCTTCTGATTCGCCTCATACTTGAGCCCATAATCAACTGTACCCTTCAGGTACCTTAGAATATGTTTTGCAGCAACCAAGTGAACATGTCTCAGATCCACTAGGAACTGGCTCAATGTGTTCACAGCAAAGAAAATACATGGTCTTGTATTCATCAAGTACATCAAGGACCTAATCATATGAGGATACATCGTAGCATCAACCCACTCTGATGAAGCATCACTCAATAGATTCAGATTCGATGCCATAGGTGTGGTCATAGCCTTGCAGTCCATCATCCCGAACCTCTTCAGGATCTCTACTGCATACTTCCCTTGTCCCAGGGAAATTCCATCTTCATTCTGCCACACCTCCATGCCTAGAAAGTAGTGCATCATACCCAAGTCCTTCATCTTGAACTCGGCAGCAAGCTTCCTCTTTGTATCAGCAATCAATCCATCCTTACCTATCACAAATATATCATCTACATACAGTAGGAGTATCACTGGGTTCCCTTCTTCAACCTTGTAGTAAAGGTTGGAATCCGCTTTACTCTTGGTAAAGCCCAAACTGGATAGGAAGCTGTCAATTCTGTCGTACCATGTCCTAAGTGCATGTTTCAAATCGTACATGGCTTTCTTTAACTTACACACATGAGTCTCTCTGTCATGTGTCTCAAAACAGAGTGGTTGCTCCACATATACTTCCTCTTCTACTACACCATTCAAGAAAGTTGTCTTGACATCCATCTGGTGTAATTTCCACTTCATTACTGTAGCTAAAGCAAGTACTGATATGATGGACATATATCTCGCTACAGGAGCAAAGGTGTCTTCATAATCTATTCCTTCTTTCTGGGAGAAACCACGAGCCACAAATCTTGCTTTATATTTCTCTATGCTACCATCTGCAGCATGCTTGATCTTATAGATCCATTTGGAAGTCACAACAGACTTCCCCTCTGGTCTTGGGACAACATCTCAAACATCATTTGTCATGTTCAATTGATACTCTTCGATCATAGCATCCTTCCATTCTTTCTTTTTTTTTGCTTCTTCATAGTTGGAAGGTTCTTTATCAATAAAGTCACGTAATAAGGCTACATAACCGGAATAGGACCTAGTTCTTTTCCTTTCTTTGTGTATTTCTTCTGGAGCCTCATATATTTCTGTACCTTGGATAGATTCTTGTACCCAAGCAGGTTTCCTCTTGTGAGGATTCTTTTCCTGAGGTGGATCTATAGGTTCTTCTACTTCTTGATCTTCTTCTGGAATTGCTTCGTTCATGGTTGTGTCATGAATTCTGGGTACTTCTGTTTCTTCAGGTTGTTCAGCGGGTCTCTTTTTGGATTTATTGTAAGCTGAGTCTTCGTCAAAGCTTACGTCCCTACTAATGTCAATCTTCTTGAATCCTGGGAAGTATATTCTGTAAGCCTTCGAGCTTTCAAAGTATCCCACAAATATACCCTTCCTTCCTGAAGGATATAACTTTGTCCTCTTTTCTTTTGGAATGTGTATGTACACTGGACAACCAAATATTATAAGATGATTGACTTCTGGTTTCTTACCAAAAAACACTTCTTCAGGTGTCTTGTTCTCGAGTACTCTATGTGGAGTACGGTTCTGTACATACACAGTTGTTCTAGCAACTTCTGCCCATAGATGGATGGGAAGATCTTGATCATGAAGCATTGCCCTTGTAGCTTCCATGATTGTTATATTCTTTCTTTCTGCAACCCCATTCTGTTGTGGATTATATGGAGTGGTCAACTCCCTCTTAATCCCTGAATCTTTGCATAATTCCTTGAATTCATTTGATGTGAATTATCTGCCATTGTCTGATCGAAAATTTTTGATCTTCTTCTCTGTGTAGTTTTCAATCAAGGATTTGAATTCCTTGAACTTATTGAATACTTTGTATTTGTTCTTCATGAAGTATATCCATGTCTTCCTAGAAAAATCATCAATGAAGGAAACATAGTATACATACCCACTTAGAGAGATGGATGACATTGGACCGCATACATCAGAGTGGAGGATTTCCAAGATTCCTTTTGCCTTGCTCTCGCTACTTGGAAATGTCTTCTTTGTATTCTTTCCTTTCGCACATCCTTTGCATACACATGTTTTGTCTGCATTTCTGGAAGACCTTCAACATCCTTGCTTGCAAGTGGTAGTGCCCTGTAATGCACATGTGCAAGCCTTCTATGCCAAAGTTCATTTGGTTCTACTAAGTCATGAACCAAAGCTTGTTTTGGTTGGCCGTTTAATTTGTATAGTTCTCCTTCTTGCTCTCCCATTACTATTGCATCGTCAATAGTCTTTCCTTTTGGCCACATGAGGACTTGTCCATCTATAAATGCAACCCTCATGCCTTTTGCATCTAGTTTCGAGATGGAGAGAAGGTTCTTCTTTAGTCCTGGTACAAATAGGACATCCTTCATTTTCATAGACTTTCCAGAGTCTAGCTTGTAGGAGGATTTACCTCTACCTTTTATTGGATACTGGTAGTCATCCCCAAGTTTCACCTTGTGGAGTGATTCATGTTCTGATAGTTTCATAAAGGATTCCTTAAATCCCGTTATGTGTTTGGAAGCCCACTATCTATAAGCCAATCATTGCTTCCATGTGAGACAGTTCCCGTGAGGGCAGAGATCAGAACATATTCTTCATCACTTGAAGAATCATCACCTTCTTGTTTGGTTCTCTTCTTGGGAGGTTCATCATCTTTTGTAGTGTGAGCATGATGTCTTTTTTTGTTTCCCTTTTTCTTGTGAGAACCACCTTTGTTTTTAGGACAGTATCTGGATATGTGTCCTTTCTCATCGCATGTGTAACATCTGATAGTAGATAGGTCTCTTCTAGGGTGTGAATGCTTACCTTTGGAGTTAAGATGGTCCCTTCTAGTTTTCTTGGTGTGGACTGTGAGAGCTTGATCTTTATTTCCCATCTTTTCTTCTCGAGCTACTATTCGAGCTTATTCTTGTGAGCATTCCTCCCACAGTCTGCTAAATTTGATTAGCTTCTTCCTCGCACAAATTCCTTGAATGAAAGAGTCCCATGCCCTAGGAAGACCATTCAGGGTGGTCATCACAATTTATGCATTATCTACATCTTCATCTACTCCTTCCAGCTATTCCTTGATATGAGAGACCCTTGTAAAGTAAGATTGGATGGTCTCCACATTTTGGATCTTTACATTCTTTAGTTGGTTTCTCAGAGTCATCTTTCGGTTTATGTTCTTCCCTTCAAATAACTTGGTCAGGGCATCAAACATCTCTTTAGGTGTCTTTAGAGAGGACACCCGTGGTATGAGGTGATCCTTGATTGAATCAGCAATAATCCTCTTAGCCATGACCAATTTCTTCTTGTGCAAGACTTTAGCGTCATCTCCCTCTGGAACTGGAACCTCTTCATTGATGTAAGAATCCAACTCATTTTCTTCCATGACCAGGTGTTGCGCTTGCAACTGTTTTCCCCAAATTTCTTAAATTTTGGTCCCCTCCTCATGATTTAGCATTGTTTTTAATTGTTTGGATCCTTGAACCTTTTGGTCATGCTTTAATTTTGGATAGGTTTGATGACTATAAATAAACTAGCTTATTTTTGCTCAAGTTTGGAATTGTTGTAAATCACAGTTTTTAAAGTTTGTTTTTGTTGAGTTTAAAATGGATCAGGCTTTTTGTCATTTGCAAAACGTTGTTTCAGAGGCGAAATAGTTCAATCGCTGCCAGGTTTAAAGTTTTCGTTACTTAGATCAGAGGTTGTTGTCCTAGTCTGCTTCCACCGTTGCGGCTCCCAAAGTAGTTAAGCCTCTGAAGTGTAAAGCGCTCCGCCCTCCGATGTGCGTCGCGTGGCTATAACCTTTTCTTCTTCCGTCGTTGTGGCTCCCAAATCGGCTATAAGCACCCGATATGCAAAGCACTCCGACATCCAATGCGTGTTGATCTTTTAATCGCGTGCCCCTAGTTTTCTCTTCCACCGTTGCGGCTGTTCAAGGCTTTTGGCTTCCGATGTCAAAGTTTTTCCGATTTTCGATGGGGAGTTTTCCCGCCCATAGCTCAGGTCTTATCTTTTCCGACTCCAATGTACTTTAGTGTTTTCGCAGTACCCATCGCCTGTTGAGATCCGCCGTTGTGGCTGTGACTTGGTCTACCCTACCGATGCTTATCATTCTTTTAGTTGCGCGTGTCTTTAACCTTTTCTTTTCCGCTGTTGCGGCTGGGAAAGTCATTCAGCTTCTGATGTAAATATCTTTCGACTTTCGATTGAGAGTTTTCCCACCCACGGGTCACGTGTCCTTAACCTTTTTGCTTCCGTCGTTGCGGCTGGGGCAGAGCTTTTAGCTTTTGATTCCAGCGCCCTAAACGTCCGATGAGTTCTCTGTTCTTGTCGTTGGTGGTTTCTTGCGAACCCGTGGGTAGACGAAGTAGTAGTGCCGACGTTGGTTAAGCTTCGTGACAGTAATACTGTGCATGGCCTCTCTTAATGCTTAGCCGTTTCAGTTGATATGATTTGAATGTGATTCCAATGAATGATGCACATCGTTTGATTGCAGGTGGTTTCTGGAGAATGGTGAAACTACTGCGGCGCGAAGGGAGATGGGTAATTTGGTAAAAGTAGAGCCGAAACCATCAGGATCACAAGCAGGACAAACGAAGGAAAATACAAAGTGAATGGCGACAAAGGCACAAACCGAAAGATCTGTCAGTTACTCATCAGATCATGAAGGCGCACAGAAAATCAAATGGGAAGATGAAGCATTTTGAGGGACCAAAAGGTCATACGTTTGGGGGGGCAGCCCAAGCGGTCTGTTGTTGTAGTTTAAATATTTGAAAGTAGAACTTAGAAGGGACTTTTTCCTAGTTAGATTTGTGAAGACATATTGTAAGAAGAACTATTTCCTTTTGCAATAGATAATTACAGTTTGCATGTTGGAGAAAGCTTGGTGGAATATTCAAATGTTGTGCTATGGATTTGTTGAAGAGGAACTATTTCATTTTCAACTTTGTGTCCATTAACTGTGAGATCGTTCTAACTCTTTGAACCTGTGTTCTTGTATGAATGTTCTCTGGTTTATTTTATGAAGATTTCCACTATGAGTAATGAATGTTGTTCATAAACAATTGGCTATCTGGTTGTTCAAATATCTTTTAATGTTCATGTGTTTTGAAAGAAGTATCAGCTATCTGTGATTTTTCATAATGCATGTACAAAATACATTACTCATTAATGAATGATAATTTTTCTCCCTAGGGATAAGATAGGTAGTTAGTTATAATTTCTTGATGTGTGTGATTTAGATGCGAGAGAGTTTAAGACGAGAGGTAAGAACCTGCGCATCACATTGTGACCGCTCCTCGTATTCTACATCAATCTGCATGTTAAATAGGCACTTGCATATCATACTTTAAGTCAAAAAATACAAAAATATATACGGTGGACCGGGCCGCAACCGGTAAAACCCTTTATTTTTGTTTCTTGACCTACGGTGGCCAGACCGCAAACCGAACGGATTCCCTACACCAAACAGTCACGGGCTAGTTGGGAACGTTGACTGGGGAGAATCCCTTACTGTTGTTGCCTGCGAATTTCCAGGCCTCAACACCAGGGAAATCCTACACTTCCAAGCTCAGAAGTTATCATCTCCCGCAAGCTTTTCATCAAGCTTGGTATGATGAGACATCTTAATAGAGAACTTCAAATGGAAATACAAAAGATTTAGATCTTGCGAGGTTAAGATGTCAGAACTGGATCTGGAGCTGAATTTCTAAAGAGCTGGTTTAGGAGCAGATTAGGGTTTGAATTTCCCGGAGTTCTACCTATCCAAAAAAATTGATCTTTATCTCTAAACTTCAATTTTGGGTAGGAGATCAATCCAGGCCTGGGCTCACTCAAAAATTCCACTTCTGTGGAAAGCCCTAATTTCCGGCAATAGTGTCGGGTCAAAAACTGAAAATGCTCAGAATCAGATTCCGCTTCGACAAAAAGGTGTGCCTTGGAGAGGAGAGTCAGCCCAACCTCCTTTTGCTGAAAATCTATGGAGAGAGATCCAAAAAGTAGGAAGCCCTAGTTTTCGCAGCTGCATAGTGTCTTCTTCTCAGGTTAGCTCTGATACCATGTTAGATTTTTAACATTTAAGCTAAATGATCTTAGGATCTTATCTGAGAGAATAACAAGCACTACAATCAAACACAAGAGACAATTAACACAAAGATTTTCCTCAGGGAAACCATAAAGGAGAAAACCCCGCAACTTCCTCAGAGATAGAATCAACACTGAAAGTAAAACCCAAAGACAGTAAGATGATCTCCCGACAGCAGTATTCTCTCTCTCTCTTGTCCCAGCTTCTTCTCTCTCTCTCAGTTATGCGCTACAACTGAGTGTGAGTGAATGACTATGAACGTGTGATAAATAGAGAGGCTCCCTCTCTATTTATACTAAAACCTGACTTGACAATAACTCACTAGGGTCGACTTCTCTAGGAGAGTCTAATAACCCTAGGGCCCCACAACTGCGGGGACTTTAACCCTTGATCAATAAGGAGAGTTATACTTTATGGCTTTACATGACTTGTTTACATTATTGAATCTCCCGATCAGAACATTGGGGCATGACATGACTCAATTACATTACAGATACTTTCCAGAACAAACATCGGGGTACAATACATAAGATATACAAGTGATTACATTCTGAAGTTACAAATACATCAACATGCAACAGTAAACTTGATGCTTTGTTCTTTAGTGTTTAACGAGCATGACAAAGGCATAAAGTACACTCAGAATCTTTTTCATGTTTAGGTATAGAGCACCAAAAAGACAAAACTAAGCTCATACTGGGCGCTCCTTTTCCATAAATTTAGTCCCTCGGGTCCGGAAAAGCGATAAACCTATACCTAAGAATACTCTTCTCAATTTCGTAGAAAAGAGAGTGTTCCTTTTTCGTATTATTCCACATGGTCCGAAACAGCGATAACCTACCACCAATGTGGATCCCCATTCACATATTCTTAACGATCCTTAATGGACAAGTTTACTCGGTAGTCAAGTCTATTTTGAAGAGTTAGACCTGGGCCTAAAGAAACTCCATAAGGGCGGGGAACTTTATAAATGGGATAGCTTGTAAAAAGAGACCAAAATGAGGCTCAATTTGGCGTGAAAAATAACGAAGAAGGCTTCCCTTAACCTATGACAAATGTGGCATGAGTACCAAAAGACAACAATGTGTTCTAAGCTAGGGTACTCATGGAAGGAAGGCCCTATCCACAGAAGAACAATAGTATAGAGAAGGTAAAAATGGTTGAAATACCATAGTCAGTGGTCAAAGTAGTGATCTTAGGTTTAAAACGGATTAGGTATAGATGCAAAAATGCATATGAATGACCAAAATCCTACCCTATATGAGTGAATAACAAATTTAAACAAACTTGGACCTGTTGCATTAGGAAAAAATGACATGGCATTAGTTCAATTTATAATAATTTTTTAAACTATAGGCTAAAAACCCACAATTTGAAATTTTTCTGTATATAGTCCAAAAATAGAAATCAAACATACCATTTCATGTTTTTACCCAGTATAGGCAATTTTTTTACCTTTGACTTCAATCGGTCGGTGTGGACAAACCAGTCGATGATTTTCGATTCCGCAAGTGCCAGGTAAGCTAGCTCTTCATTCTCTTCCATTTCAATCGTTTACATTTTCAATTTTATGCAAAATTTTGAAGTTTAAGCCTGCCCTAAAGAGGCCATGTGGTACACGCGGGTAGGCGACTTACACAGTCTCGTACACGCATTTTACACATGACCTGCCCGAAGGAAACCCACGTGTCATACACGACCTGTCTAAAAGACAATCGCATGTACTGCGCGACATAGGAAAAATATGTTAAGGCCCAAAATCAAATTGTTTTGATAAATTTTAATGTTTGATAATGGTTTCATGGGCAGGTTTAAACATGGTGTTGGAGTGGAGGGAACTGGAACATGAAGATATGGACCGATAGGCACTCCAAAGTGCCCCCACTATGCAAGCGTTGCGGCAAAGTGGGTTATTAAAGTTCTTTTGTACTTCACCTATGCGGGCTAGTGTCTGTTTGCTAGAATTTTTTATTGGCTGTTGGGACCATGACCTTAGGGCCTTTGACCTTCAAGGTGAAATTTTGGAGGTGGCACTGGAAGACAAGGGCGGTGACCCCATGAGTGTTCAGGATTACATAAACACTTACTGCGTGCCTGGGAGTCAGAAAAAGGGATCATGCATCCCTATTGTACATATTAGTAAGTTCCCGCTACAAGTGCTGGTACGTACTATAGTGCGGGTTGCAGGATCATCATCGCTCCATCTTGCTACCCGTAACCAGATGAGAATTGCTGTAGAGTTCCTACAGGGAACTGTGTTTGATTGGTGCTCTAGAATAATCCCGATAATGAAAAAGCAACTCTCTGACTGCAAGAGAGGTCGAGGGATGAATTTTGGATATTTCAGTGTATTAGTGTTTTTCTTTTTTGAGAGAGTGCCAGCAATCAGCCCTGCAGTACCACTTCTAGCCTTCTCTCCTCGTCAGCCTAGACTGACAAGGTGGGGAGAGATTTTTCTGTGCCAGGGCGGCGGTGGGTCAGTTCAGAGAGTGCATGAAGATGATTTCTACTTATGGTTGGGGCAGCAGTTGCCAGCACTAGAGCAGTTTCCTTGTGCTGGTTTAGAATTTCTAGGTGACAATGATCTCGTCCTCCCTCCTGGAGGAGTATGGGGAGCGCTAGGTATTTTGGATTTTCAAGTTTTTAAATTTTTATGAATTTTTATCAGAAAGATATATACATATGTATAAGAGTTTTTAATCCATTTAATGTTTAAAATGCAGATATTGGACCTGTCCACCCTGATGGGCATCCTAGGATGTATGTATGACCAGTGGCAAGGGAAGATCAGGGTACTTGAGGGGAAGCTGGCCAGGCTTACCCAAAGAGTCCCAACCATACGCATGGAGCAGATCCCTGCCATCATGCAGGAACTTGTTATTGGGATTCCACCCACTTGGATACACCTTATGAGAAGGGTAGCCAGGGCTGTACTTGTCTACATAGAGGCCGCAGAGGCTGTTGCAGTTGAAGAAGATGAGGCGGTCAGTGATTAGGGTGACTAGGGTGGTCAATATTAGATCTAGGGGCATTTTATGGATTGCGATCCAAATTTTGTATATGTATGCATTTATGACTGAATTTGAGGATCAAAACTCGACCTATCTTATGGACAGATATTCACACACACACACACATATATATATATGTTTCCGATTTATTTACATGTAT